>VYZT01031447.1:22376-37269 GCA_013400735.1 Pomatostomus ruficeps
GGTGGGGGGGGGGGGGGGGAAGGAGTGGTGCATCTCAGGATCAAATAATGTGTGCATCCAGGAAACATTTCACAAAAAATTGTAGAGTAAATTTATCACTTCATACTGATAAACCATAGGGATTTTCATTTTATACCTTCCATTAATGTTGTGAAACAAATAAGTGTCATTTTTTATTAAGTACGGCTACTTCACCATGCTAGGTATTGAAATTTTATTTATGCAACTTTGATTATTTTTCTTTATTTGGAAAAACCCACAGGGTCTTTCATCTGTGTCCCTTTTTTCTACTAACACATGTTGAACGACTACAACCTACAGTGTTCTCTTAGTTAATAATGGCATAATGGAACTATCAGTTGGAGTTTTCCCTCCTTTTCCCCTTCTGTTCCCAACCATACCTGTAATCACAGCTTATAAACTGGTTTTTATGGCCACAACCAGTCCTTTAATGTCAGACGTAAGTTAAGCAAGTGAGATCCCTCAACTAGTACAATTATACGTAAAACAATTACTAAAAATTCTAATTTTTCAGACAAAAAGTTACTATTTCATTACATTTGTTCTTGCTATGCAGTACAAGCTTTGTTGTCCCTTAGGTAATCTCACCTAAGCAGTCCCTACTCCTAGGGACAGACAGGAACTTGTGAGGAAGGACTGCAAAATCATCACAGTTTCATCTGGGACAAAAACACCTGAGCAAACTGAACCAGTGCTGTTCTGGCAGTGAGAGAGGAGCCTAACAGACCACAGTGTCTAGAGAACAAGCATGGGCTGAAGTCTTTACTCTTACTCCCAGGTGGCTACTTTTTATGGAAATATTTTTCCTCATTTGTTACAGCAGAGTGAGTTTGCATGTGATACTCATTTCATGCTGCTATTCTGACCATAGCATGAAGAGATATTGTTCCATTGCTGCTGCAGTGTGAATCCTATAACATCTGCTCTGTTATCTTTGTGCCCTTACAGCACAACCACTATGGAGATGGGCTTTTTTTTAAATAAAGAGGAAAGTGAAAATAATTTTTATTTTTGAAAAGGCAAAGGATTTGAATAAGTACAACATAAAGAATTACTAGAATTCCTTCATGCTTTGCCAAGATAGTCCTCTCCAATTTTTGCTACTTGTTAATTAGCATTCTAAACTGGAGGAGAAAAAAATATACCCTTTAACTCAGTTTAACTTCTTTTGAAAAACTAAACCTATTCCAGATCTTCACAACACATTTCATGACTATAATCTCAGAAAATGCAAGTTAAATAAAAACATTCAAGGAGTGGATATTTGCTGTCAATTTCTGCAAATAAGGCAAGGGGAAAAACTGGTGGAAGACTTAACAGCTGGAAGCAAAGCTGACTGAAAGACTAAACCAGTTTTTGAAAGCCTAAACCAGCAGTAGCTCTCATTTCAGATTATTTCTTTAGTTCTTCTCAACACCTATTTTATTTAGTATTGGAAAACCTGGCAGCTGAAAAAGCAGACAGACTTGCTTTCTATTTTTGAGCACACAGAAAATGAGGTATTAGCATATAAGAGCAATGGTTTCTACATTTTTACAGAGTTTGGTCATCAGAAATGTTCAGTTCTTTAACTACAAGTAATACTGCCACTGCTAAATAAATCCCTTTAACATGAAAACTGATGGTTTCTTGATAAGAAACCATCCCTGTTTCTTATTCATACTGCACACTAAACACAGCAGTATGTAACTAAAAGTGTATAGTTTTGAAATGTTGCATTCTGGCTTTTGATTGAATGCCAATTTCTACCAAAATTCAGTTACCATGAATTAAAACAAAACAAAAGAAAACAAAAAACATATCATTCACTGCTTTCTGACATGCTGAAAACAACAACAAAAGATAATTTAGTGTATAGAAACAGATTCTCTTCTGGCCTGACAAAAAGATGCATTAGTTATCTACAGAAGGAAGCTGAGTAAAGGGTACAAAAAAACAATGCAGGTTAAAACGCATGACTTATTCAAAGTTTCTTTTGATTTAAATTATTGTCGTGGTTTGACCCTGGTTAAATGCCAGGCACCCACAGCAGCCGCTCACTCGTTCCCTAACATGTTCTCACATCCTCCTCCTTCTCTAACTAAAAGCAGCTGCGTGTGCACTTTGTTTTGATTTTTCCTTAAATATGTCATCACAGAGGCGTAACCAACCTTTCTAATTGGCCCAGACCCGGCCAGTGGCTTGTCCATCATCTTCAGAGCCATCAGAGATTGGCTCTGCTGAAAATAGTGAAGAATTCCAGAAGCTTCTCACAGGAGCCATCTTTATGGCCCCCTCCCCAGTACTAAAACCACAACACTACCCATCTCATTTCCCACATTGTTCTGTCTTCCAGGTATTAGCTTTGTTTCCTAGTACTAAGCTTGCTTCCCTAAATCCATTCAAAATGCTGCTCTCAAAATTACCTTTTTGTTTTATGACTTTTGCCATGATGACCCCTTTGCTTCTTCATTTACCTCTCCAGACAGCAAAATTTTCTGTCTACCTATTTAGGGCTCTTGATTTTGATATTAATTGAAGTACTCTTTGTGTTGGTAATAGCAATAACCCTCCAGAACTTTTTTAGCTAATCAAACACAACATAAAACATTTCTTGAAAAAAAAATAAATTCTAGTCTAGGTTAAAACAGTCCACACCTTACCCACACCAGGGCAAGCCTCATGGCCTCTCCAGCTGGAGCTCTTTTCAGAAAAGAGCTTGGCTGCCTGCTCCCAGGGAACATGGTGTGTCGCACAACAGAGAGAAGCTGGCACGAGTGGCTGATGGACTTGAGCTGTGCTGCCACTGAGAGGGACCTTGACAGGCTGGAGAAAGGGCGAAACAAGAAGTTTGCTTCATGAAGTTCAGCAAAGGCAAGTGTGAAGTCCTGCACCCTGGAATAATCACTGGATGCACCAGGACAGGCTGGGGGTTACTGGCTGGAAAGCAGCTCCATGGAAAAGACGTGGGTGTCCCACTGAACAGCAGTGAGCATGAGCCAGCAATGTTCCCTTGGAGCTGAGGAGGCCAACAGCTGCCAGAAAGTCCAGTGAGGTGCCTCTTCCCCTTTCCTCAGCTCTGGTGAGACCCATCTGGAGTACAGGGTCCAATTCTGGGCTCCCCAGTACATGAACAACATGGATATTCCAGAGCAAGACCAGGAAAAAGCCGCAAAGGCAATTAAGGGTTTGAAGCCTGTCATATGAGAAGAAGCTGAAAGAGCTAGGGCTCTTCCTGAGTAGGAAAGACTTGGGGGATCTTATAAATATGCAAAACACATTGATGGAGGGAATGAAGAAAATGGAGTTTAACTCTTCTCAGTGGTGCCCAGTGACAGAACAAAAGGCAATGGGCACAGATAAAAGTACAATAAATTCTATTTATATTTAAGGGTGATTGATGCCTCCCTCTCCAGGCTGGGAGGCTGTGGAGTCTCCATCCTTGGAGAGATCCAAAACCCAGCTGGGCACAGCCTGGAGCAACCTGCCATAGCTGACCCTAATTTGAACTAAGGGATTGTATGAATGATCTCCAGAGGTGTCTCTCAGTCCGAGACTCTTACTCTGTCAAGCCTCTGTTCTAATAAATAGAAATAACTTAAAAAAAAACAAAAAACAAAAACAAAACAAAACAAAACAAAACAAAAAACAAACAAACAAAAAAAAACAAACAAAAAAAACAAACAAAAAAAAAAAAAGAAAGAAAAAGTCTGAGAGACATCTGCCTTCTAAATGCCTTGTGGGGAACATACTGTCCTGTCATATGAGAGGTGATATGAGAGTCCAAAGCATCTGGTTCAGATCAGGGATACAGTGCCCTGTCCAGTTCAGGGGCAGAATCTCTTTGGAGCAAGGTATCTGGCTATCCCTGAAATAGTCCATGCTAATCCTACCTGTTGAATGTTTCAAAACAAATGGATTTCTACAGAAAAATACTGACTTTTCAAAATAATCTGCTACTCATATTCCAAACAGATGCATAGATAAACACCTCACTTTGTCCTTAAGCATGGTGTTACTGTGACCCAAGTGCAGGATTCACCACTTTGCCTTACTGAACATCATACCACTGGTCTCGGCCCATAGTTCCAGCTTGTCCAGATTCCTCTGCAGAGCCTTCCTACCCTCAAGAAGATTAATATTCCTGTCCAGCCTGATGTCATCTGCAAAGTTACTGAGAGTGCCCTCGATCCCCTCATCAAAGTCATCAATAAAGATATTAAACAGGGCCAGCCCCAATACTCAGCCCTAGGTAATGCCACTAGTGACAGGATGTCAGCTGGGTGTGATCCTATTCACCACCACACTTTGGACTCAGCCACCCAACCAGTTTTTTGTCCATGAAGAGTACTAGTGCTCAATGTCATCTGGTGCTCGCTGTCAGGAGTTACATTTATTCTGGGCTTTCAAGGATTCCCCAGCACCACTGTCCTGTTACATTTCAGGTCACCAGGTAGGAAAATGTAATTTTGCTTTGAAGGCACTATCCTGGCAGTATCGGGCACAACAGCTTTGATGTCATGCCTGATACATGACATTGCCTTGCCATGACCTAAAGATGAAATGCTATTCCTGAGGTTAACTTAGAAATAGGAAGAATATGCCCTTATATTATAGACCAAAAGAAAGAAGCACTTCTCTTTGAGAAATGTAAATATTTGTTCCAGTAGATGGATATTATTCTGACTTTTTGAGTGAATAGTACTAACAACATGAAAGACAGCCAGATGTGCACCAATCTTTTTATGTTACTGCCAAAGGTCATTAGCCAATGCTGCTCCAAAGGAGTTAATCCACAAGAATTCAAACACAGACAGCAGCTGAGAGCAAGCAGCTAAAATCATTGCATTGCTTGATCCGTTCATGCACATGGAAGTACTCTCACAGTTTGAGGAGAAACTCACACATGTTTTGCTGGAGAGGTGCAGTACAGCACCACCCTCTTAATGCTGGCTTTATTACAAGGCTTTTCTCAGAGCAGGCTCCCAGCCAAACTTCTGGAATGGAGAGGCTGAGCTGCTGCAGCAAACCAGACACACAACAGTAAGCAAACTTAGCACTAACTACTGCTTCTTTCTTTTTCACATGTCTGTATATACCTAGCACTCCATGGTCTTCCCTTTTTATCCTTTTGCTCAAAATACTTCCTTTTTTTTTTTTAACAGACTAGGGTCTCTTAAAGTTGAACATGGTAGAGATAGTGCCTACACATGAGATGAGAAAAGGTAGCCTTTCAGGTCATCTCCTTTCATGCTGTGCAGGCCAAATCCTGCCTAGGGAGATGAAATTTTTAATTGGCAATTTCCATTTTTGTGAAATTTCATGTCTAAACCTGACCATTCAAACTCAAGTTCTGTCTGCATCACCTTTTTTCCCCCTAAAATATCTTCGAAATTATCTTAAATTGTATATTTAAAAATATGACAGTTTTTTCTAATAAACTATAAATAGGTCAACTGAAACAACTTTATGATGGATTAGAGGAATAATTGCCAGAAAAGGTATTGCTAACTAGAACAACAATCAGAAAATCCATATATATTATTAAAGTGAACCATCATAACACAAGTCTCTATTTCAGAATATTTCAGCTCTTGTCAGAAATTCAAATTAAAAGTTGAAATAAAAAAAAAGAGGTAGTGTATCTAGAATCTCAGGAAGGAATCAAGCAGAAATTGTAGTATAGAATTGAAGTCTTTTCTGGAAAATGAATAAAACTTTAAAGGGCCTTTATTCTGTTTCATACAAACCCAATACCAGGCAAATCCGTGTGTGGCAGTGGACCAACCAGCTGCCTCCGCGAGAGATGGAGAAATAACTTGGGCAGATTTTCCTTCCCAGGATAGTGAAGCTGAAGAAGATGGAGGCAGCATGCTTGAGGGGAGTTCCCTCTCTGCCACGTTTTAACCCTGTCAATCATAGATTTTGTTCCACCTCTGTTATTTTAATATTCATCACACTGTTTTACTATTCAGCAATTGCTAGAAACTTCTGCTGTTCTGTAACATTCATAGGTTACTGCNTGAGGTACCAAAGTTTGCTTTTCTCTTAATTTAGTCATGATCCTGAAGAAATATTCTGCCTACTCCTAGCAACAAATCCCTGGATGATTGACAATGCAGTAGATTGGTTATTATATCAAATTAATCAATTTCAAATGAAATGGATAAATAAATACTCTGCAGGGGTCTACAGTCTAAGATCTTAGAAATATATGCTACTTTATATTCAAATTTAGAGGCCTAAAATATTATCCATAATTCAGAAAATTTAAAAATAATTAATTTTAGGGAAGCAACGAAGGGGAAAAGCATTCAGTTTTTAACACAGAAGAACAGGCCTCTGAGCACAGAATTTAAACATGTGGGGTTTGCCCTCTGTCTGTGATTCAGTTGGGCAGTCACACACTGAGTCCTCTTGTACCATGGTGGAGTTTTAAGGACACCACAGTGTGTAACCACACTGCAATACCCTGCAATCCACCTTTAACAATCCATTTCTTATGCCTTCTGTCTTCAAGCCCATGTCATTCTGTACACAAACAATCATTCATAATGTATAGAAAGCAACCTATGTCACTGATCCAAAATATTCACACCTTGCTGTGACAACATCCAAACACAGCTGGTTAAAATGCAGCACTCATATAGGGAGAGCAATGTGTCATCAGATGCCAGTTTCCAAACACATCCTTACAATTAATTTTAATTAATTTTATTTTAGTAGATGTTAGGAGCAGTCTGAGCTCATCCAGAAACTGAGGAGGGTTTGTGCTGCTCTGAGGAAAGCACATCAAACATGGAAAATGGCAGCACAGCTACAAGACCTCTGCACTGCCCTCATCCTGTCTTACCACTTCCATTTCCCTCCATCCTGTCTGCCCCAAAATCTGGGCAGTAACAGCTCCAGAAGTCATGGCCAGTGCTGAGCTCTGGTCAGTTCATGCTTTCCTCTTCAGAGGAAAGCAGATCAGATCATTTTGCCCTGACAGCTTCTCAACACTCTATATATATGGAAAGCAAAACTGCATGGAGAGACTCAGAAGACAGAAATGTCAGGTGCTCATTCCTGAGTGTATTGTTCCTATAGACATTTCGTGGCCTCTCCATGTCATGTCATGCCTGTGCCAGCAGGGCAGGCTGTCCAAGCTGCTGGGACACAGCAGCTCCAGTGAATAAAAACAACAACAACAACAACAACAACAACAACTACAATAATAATAATAATAATGTAATGATTTTTAAAGGGTATCTAGAATATACGTAACCAGCACTACACAAGCAGGGGTCATTAAGGTCAGCACATACCTCTTACAAAAACAGCATGACAAAATGAAAGTTGCCACATGAACATGGGTTAGCTTCGATGGGACCCCATTTCTTTCCTCTTTCACCCTGTAAATCAATGCACTGCACTGTACAACAAAGCTTTTCCTCTAACTTGTTGGGCAGGACAAGGCCATTATCCCCATCCCAAGCCTCAGATGCAGACCTCGCATACTTCATCATGGTCATCATGCACAACTCAGGCAACAAATTTTAAATTCCTCCAGGAATTTTTGGCACACACGAGCCTCACAGTACGTTAGTGCAATGAACTGAGCTAAAAGAGCGTAGCACCAAAAATTGAAATACCGTTTAACCAGAAAAAGGTATCCTTAAGGAATGTAAAACATTATATTAACACAACAAGAGACAAGACATAGTTGGGGCATTCCTGGGGCAAGGGCTGGTGGCTCTGGGGGCCTGAAGTCCTGGGCCATGGATGTATTGGAGGACAACCAGCAAGGGAGGCCCAATGGCAACAGTTCAGTGGCTCTGAACTTAGCTGGTGCTAAGGAAATTATTTTGATCCTCCACTGACTCCAGGAGCGTTACTGAAGACTCTGTCGGCTTCAGTCCCACAGACTGAGCCCTTATGAGCAGGTGGAGCACACAATTTCGGCTCCCAGAGCAGAGTACATTTGATGATTTACTTTACTCTGAACAGAGTCTGATCCAAGTACTCTGGGAGTGTTTTGCAATCCAAGCGAAGAAAATCAGGAAATTTTTCTCTGATGCAGACTCAAATACTAATGAAGGTGCACCCAGTACTCTCAGCCCTACTTATTTTTGAGTCAAGTTTTGCCTTGATTATGTCTGCCTTTGTACATGGGATGCAAAACAAACAATGTCAGATTTTCCCTCTGCCAACAGAGGCAATAGTTTGTGATTAAGTATTTTTAAAAATTAACATGTTTCCCCATCCAAATAAGCAAAATGGAAATTAAAAAAGTCTGCATGAAAATATGTAGAGAGCCACTTGTAGGAAATTCTTGGAAGGTACTGGAACCAAGGGACTTTAAAAACCAGTCTCTAAGCAAGTAACTCTGAAAGCAAAAACCTGGGGCTGGTTAAATCTCTTTAGAATTCAGGCATGAAATGTCTAGTATTACAGTGCTTGCTTCATACGAGTAATGACTGCTTGGAGACACATTACAATAATTTTGTTTCCTGAAATTTTCCCCAGTCCATGTTTTAAAACACATTTTAAATAAGTTATACATTGTTTGTAGATGTCTAGCTTTGAAATTTAGAAACTGAGGCAAATAAAAGTTAAGTAAATTGTTCAAGGTACCATGGAAGTCTGTGTCAGAATTTCATTTTCAGGCATGAATTATGCTGTGCACATTAATAACATAAAGTGTAGTGGTCCAAGTTGACATTTAGCTTTTCCTTCTTTATAAAAGCAGGAACTTTTCCTAGGTGAGTAGGAGACACCATACAAAAGTAACTGTATTCTGGAGAAATACTCAAAATATATCACATTCCTGCTGAGCCTATGGTGGTTCTATTAAGCCAAATTATGGAAGATGCCACTAAGTAAGAGAATCCACTGGCAGCATTTCTAATAGTGCAAGCATCCTGATATTAAACCTTCAGTGAAATGCTCATCATTTGCATCCTGGAAGAAAAAGATATCTAGGACAACCTTAAGTGGAAGAAAGCAAACAGCCTTTAGTTGTGGTCAGGCAGATTTTAATATGTACAATTCCTACTATTAAAATAGTGCATATCTAACAAGTAGTTGACCAAAATCAGATGGATCAAAGATAACAGTTCTGAACAAGTTTTGAAAGTATCTGTGTGGAAATTCATACCCTTTGTTCAAGCATTTGAAAACACCTAAAGAAATAATTGGTTCTCCCAAGTTCCAGTCCTACATCTTATCTTTTTCTCACCATTACTTATCATAATGGAAGTGATGTTACAAAGCCCTCATCAATATTTTTCCTAAAACGATGGGGTCTGATTTTGGAATATACATATTCCTTAAACACGTTTCCCCTTTTGAATAAATGCAACCTTTATTTTTTAGCAACATTTATGTTCAGCTCTGAATAAATTCCCAATTATTTGTTACCATTCCTCTGATTTCAGCCAGCTGAGGCTGAACACTAGGCAGAGAAATACTCATGGTGCCCTGAGCAAAACCTACAGGATGAAAGTAGATTAGGTCACTGCAGAGAAAGCTCTAACTCCCAAACAGACATTTTTAATCTAAAAAAATAAGATCATTAAGGGGAAAAAATGCAAGATGCTGAGGAGAGTATAATAATTCTTTGGAAAGTTTTACTTTGCAAAATGGGACAGGTGTGGGCAGATGTTGGAGCTTTTAAGTGGTGGTGGGGTTTTTTTGCAGTAACATTTTTTGCAGTAAGTATTGGGTGAAATTTCTTCATGGATTTTCTCAGTGCAGTGCCACATGCTCATAGTTTGGACTGATGAGGAAACCACATTGAAAGACAGCAGCAGGGAATAAAATTTCTCCAGCTGCTGTGGCAATACATGCGTCTGTGCGTTGCACTCTACATAATCCTAAAGAATATTACCTGGCTTCAGAAGAAAGAAGGGGGCTATATGTCCATAATATATTTCAAAAATAAACAAAACCAAAACTAAAACATACTAGGCAACTGCCTCTATATGGGACCAGAAGATTAGAGCAGAGCATGCCATTAGGCAGGTAAACAATTACAAGTGATGTAGACATAAAAGACAGACACAATCCTGAAATTTTAAAATTAAAAAATTTTCTCCTTAAAATTAATTTGAAAAGTACATATTATTGCTTTTGCCTTTGTGTCTGAAGAATTTACTAATGTGGCAATGTAAAGCACCACGCAAAATCTTTTTTGTTGAATAGTATTTATTATTGACCTCAATTAATTTGAAGTAAATTAGAGATGAACTCCACCAAGCAGATGCATATTTAAAGTAGCCACAAAGCCACCCTAGTCAAAAGAAAAAGAGAAATCAATTAATGATACAAACCTTCAAGAATTTGGGGCATCACCAGCTGGTAGCTGATGAGGTGAGGAAAAAACTTGACCTACAGGCAAGTACTGGCAGCAATAGCACACCAGCCAAAACGGGATGCAAATCTGATCCAGGGAGGCCATGCACCTGTTACACCATCCCATTGAATTCAAAGGTATTAGATACAATCAGATAGTTTTTAAATTTTTTTTTACATTTCACACAGCAGTCAGGTGGAGTCTCTAGCTCAGTTCTGATGGTGATCCTCTCATGGCTAGGAATTTAAAGCAGGACAGATGGAATTTCCTTCATTTAGAGAATCCCAAAAGTCTGCAAGAAACATTTGACATGCTCGAATGGTTTTTATGAATAGAACACTGTTATCTAACATGAAATTTTGCCACTTCTAGAGCAGAACTCAGCTAATATAAATTAGTGGAGGCTTTCCTGCAGGAAGTGAAAAATAAACATATCCTGTTAGAACTACAGGGGGAATTTCATGTAGGCAAAATCTAATTGCACAAGATGGAGTACAGCCAGTGACACCAAGTAATACCCTTAGTCTTGTGAAATGTGTCGTAGAATTCTTTTTTAATAGTTAGGCTTGCTCTGGGCCTTCCTTTTTATTCATCTGAAATGCTCATTTGTGTGAAATCAGTTGTAATGGATATAATGAAAATTTACACAGGTCTTGTATAACTGTATTTAAGGGCTAGAATCTGAAGTTTAGGTTTGGCGAGCGTCAGACCACAAAGGCACCTTTGTATAGTGTCAATTTTTTTTTTGCAGAAACTGGAGACAAGTGGCAATAAAAATTAAAGTGTTGAGACTGTCTTTTAAAATACTTCACACACTTCATAAATAAAGCTCTGTATTTTTAGAATATTAATAAAACTGTCCTACTTCTGCCCCTCCGGTTTTAAGTATCCATCGTGTCCCTTTAAAGCAGTGACCTCTGAAAAAGGGAAGGAGGCAGAAAGCAAAGCCAGCAATAGAGCACATATCCTGAAGAAACAAAACCAGAAAATTACTGAAATACCCCCACCCAGAATGGTTCAAAGCCTACCCATCAGAATTCAAAACACCACCAATTTTGTGTGTGTGTGTCTAATGCCAGCAAAATAACATTGGAAATTACATGTGATTTCCGCATTGCCCAAAGGTATAGGCGGCTCACTGAGCCCTGTGCCAAATTCAGTGAATTCCTCATGTGTTCAGTGGCAAGCACTGTTGACCATGCAATGGTCAGTAGTGGTGCTCTGCACCAAGAGCTGGCATTTCTAGGTGTCTGTGTTTCAATTCCACCCTCATGCCTTTGTGGTAGTTCTGCTGTGAAACAACTTTATTAGCCTGCCGCTCAAAGGCAGGAAAAACATCACAGTGTACAATTAGCAAGGGAAGAAACCCAGGAGGGTGAGCACAGGTACAACCACCTCTTGTATAGACAGCTCTTTGGCTTATTGATTAAGGCTCCCAGAAAGCAGAAGCAAAGGAGATTATTGGCAGGAGTATTTGGATTCCATGCACTAGCATCATGAAAATAGTGAGAAAAATCAATCAGCAACAGCAATTTTTTTCTCCAGTTTCTAGGATTTTTTTAATGCTTGGAGCAGTGCAAAGTCATGCCCCAGCTGTCTCACATTACGTTTACATGTGGCTTGCTCATCACCCATTTTTGTCTTTCCCATTCCAAAAAAAAATAAACAACCTGTCTTCCATTTGCTCATAAAAGAAAATTTGTTCATATCCACATTACATGGTGAAGAGATTTCAATCAGGATGATGCCTGGTTATCTCTGCAAAGCTAAAAAAACATGAAGTGATTTTAATATCCAGACATGACAATAGGCATTTCAGAAGTTCGTCTTTGTCAGCTTCATCTTTTTCTGTGTTTGAGATTCTTTCTTTTTAAATTGAATTCAGTAAATACAACTCTATCTGATAACTAACTGTACTAAATAATCTATATCAACAAAACAAGTCAGTAAACTGAAACGTTATAAAATCAAATACATATTCAAGCATCAAAAAACCCCTGAGTTTTTAAATTTAGGATTTAATATATGAGTATGTTGATATCTTCATCAGGAGAGTATCTTCCCACTGTAGAAATCTAACTCGCACGTATATTTCCATGATTAAATTAGGTTAGTAAAACAAAAATCACCTTTTTAACATCCAAAAGTACTATTCTGGAACATGTATTGTTGGGATAAGGGGCATAGTTAAGGTAATACCTTGGGAGAACTCTAGGCAAAACCAGAAAGCAAAATTTGGACCAGAACACTCCCTCTGTTCAGAGTTAGTTAGAGGCAGAGTATTTTTATTCAGCTCTCTCTGGAAATTGTTCCTGTAAGCAGAAAATCTACTCTTTGACTAGCTTCTAGCACTTCAAAGTCTGGGCTTGTGCCACAGGATGAAATAGCTATTGAGTGAGAAAGGGAGCAAAAGCTTTCTGAAGCCACCTTGCCAACATGACTCAAAACAACTATGAAGGGATCATCTATAAAGCTTGAAAGTTAAAGCTCTTTTCACACAGAATTTTTTTACCTTTCTGCTAAAACTACCAGAAAGCATCACTTAGTTCTTTAGAGCTTCTGGCATCTCCAACTGGCCTGAAACCACCACTTTGCCTTCTGAAGGGCAATGATTTTTTTCACATCTTTGCTTACTGTAACAGTAAAGATTTAATACGATGTGATCTGTGAATACTTTATATTTGTCTTGAATACTAACTGCCATAACAGGAAAATGATTGTGCTGCACAGCCAGTGTATGGCCAGACAGTAGACAAAAGGTTTCCACAATAAGTAAACTATGAAATGCACACAGGTATGCCAGAGTTTATTTCAGGTGATCAAGTGATTAGCTGTTTGAATTCCTGAAAGGAAAGCTGCCATCATCAACAATGTTTTCTTTTAATTTTTCTGCCAAGTAAATAGGTATGTACACAGGAGATTTCCTTCCATAACATCTGTATTCAGAGCATGAGCGAAACAATGAGACTGTGTTAGCTGTCAGAGGTCCTTAACACAAAATGGATAACAAAAGAAAAAGAAAAGCACTGGAAAAATGGGGAAAACAGACTGTGTATGTGCTTCTGTTTAAACATTTGCCAAACTGACCTCACCTACATCTTAAACACATACATGACAGAAAAGGGAGGGAGAATCCATTTCATGAACAATGATCTGTTTTGGATATTTCTTTAATCATGTGTTTATCAAAATTTTTGTATTTGTTCTTATCTATCGAATTTAAAGCTACTGCCCATATTTTAAAAATCTTTTGCTTGATCAAAAAATAGTCATTTCACAATCCCACCGCATGAAACCTGTAATTTTGCCCACATTTTCTCGGTGCCTTGTGCCAGCTTCTCGTCTTTCAAATGGTTGGCAATTTTCAGCATTAAAATATGTGTAAATTACCACTTTCACAAGAGATATTAGCAAGTCATTACCGCTAGTTAAAAAGAATGAGCAAGTATGGAAATAGGAATATTAAAAATGCTGTCTTCCCACAGACTCTGAATGCAAGAAATAAGGTTTTTAAAAGAATCCAAAGTATTCCAGACATTTTTTATGAATCCAACCTCTATCGCTCTCAAATTCAAGAAGTTTTGAGGAAGGTATTGGTGCTGATAGATGTTATGGTCCATCATTATAAAAATTTTCTAACCCTATTCCGAGACTGAGTTGACAAAAATATTAAAATTTGTTGCAAAGGGGAATCAGTGTTCTGAGTCTCTAGATATGTATCTTGAATAATAAAAAAGTTTGTTGTGTAGAAAAGCATTGTCATAATTTTTTAGAGTTTTTGAATATCAGAGCAATATGAGGGAATTAAAAATGAACCTGGAAATTAAATCCTGAGGGGGGTTTTAGGTAGTTAAAGTTATGTGGTGATGCTGGCTTTGATATTTTGATATTTCTCCTGCTATTTTTTCCCTATAGATCAGCGCTTTCTTATTATTTACATTTGAAACTTGTCTCAAAGTCATCAAGAGTTGTATTATCAATTACGTTGAACCAGAACTACCAAACTGCCTGCTCTCTTTATTTTTTACAGAAAAATTTCAGGTGACATAAATTCTGTGTAGTATGCAATCTGCTAAAATTTATTTACCAAATTGTTAAAAACAAGACATATACGAACTGATGTCTGCCCCTCTAGTATTATTTTACTTTTGGAAGTTTTTTATTTAAGCAAGGAGTCATCTTTTATCAAATGTTGATTTTCTAGAAAGAAAAAAAAACCAGTAGTCTAATTATGTTTCCCTTTACTAAAGGGTCTGAGAAGCATATGACAAAAACAGTACCTGTATCAAGTCATTTGACTGTTGCAAAAGGCTTTTCAGAGATTCAGTGGATAAAGTCAGTCTTTGGCTAGCTGATCAGAATGAATAGCAGCATGGTGAAAAGCAGAAAATTGTGCAGAGGCCAAAGTGGTGGTAAATGCAAGCATCCCTTTACGGTGCATAGATTATGTTGTAGTAGGCAAAGGAAATCAAGATGGTGTGCATTTGCATCTGGTAGCGGGAGCTTTATAATTCAGTATGTGCAACCACCAAAGAGGAACAAAACCATGCCAGTCTC
>VYZT01031453.1:0-18746 GCA_013400735.1 Pomatostomus ruficeps
TTGTTGTATTTATTGCTATGTAATATTAACTTAAGAACCCAATTAAACAAAACAAAAAGTGAATTCTGCATTATTTTTTAAACTGGGTCTTCGGAGCATTAATGAATACTGTGATTTCAGATAATCTGTTTGGTTTAGGAGGTCTTTCTTTCCTCTTTTTCCCAAAAATGTTTACATGTATGATGGAAATAAGCACATTTCACTATCCCTTTTTTGTTATTGATGAATATTTTTCCATTATAAACACTGCTGAAAATTAACAGTTTTGGGTGGGTTGTCTCTTAGCATTATTAACATGGAAAAGATAATGAAACCACACACTGAAAGGTGAATTAAACCATCCACTAAGCATTGTGAGGCAGGGTTGTATTGTTGTTTTTCCCCTGAGAAAAATATTACTTCACCCTTGTCACAGAGCTTTTACCTCTACTCCTTTCAGTTCACTGACATCTTGATATGGAAGACCTATAGCAGGAGCTTAAAATAAAATTTATTGTTATTTATTTGAATCAGCTGAACCTTTGTCCTATAACCAATATGGGGGGAGGAGATGGGGAATGTATATTGCATTCAGATGACATCTGATGGAAAACAATGCTAAATTAAAAAACGCTTACATTTACCAGTAGCAAAATATATTATGTACATAACCAAATCATTACTGTCTTGGACAGTGATAGAAAAACATCATGGTTACTATTTTTAGCTAAAGATGTGCTAACAAACATCAATCTTGCTGAAAGGATAAAATAAATAAACTACTGCACTCTATATAAGTATCTAGTAATGACTAAGTCTTAACAGGCTTTTTTAAGCATTGAGATGTTCATAAAGCATTTTGCAAATCATTTTGGTTTGGGTACCAGAATTAACTATTATCCTTTAAAGATAGAATTTTCCAACTTTGCCTGGACATCAGTGTGACAAAAGAAACATAGGAAACAGCCTACCAAATTCGTGTTGCATTTAAATATGCTTGGATTTTAAAATAAATATTCTCTCTATTCTCTCTTAACATCTTCAGCATTATAGAAGATACTAAAACTTTTTGAGTATAAGGAAATGTAGGGCACTGCACTGTAGAGCTGGACTTATTTTGCTGCTAAGGTATTTCAGTTTTAATTTTTTTCTTTTTAAACTTAACTCCAGTATCTTATACTCATCTGTACAAACAAGATCCCAGATGATGGTTTGGTATTTCTCCTTGACACTCTTTGCAACAATCAAGTTGTTCATCTTGCAGTGGATTATAACTATCTTGCAGTTATTTTTATCTTTTTATTATTTTTTCTTTTTTTTTTTAAGCTTGCTTTTGGTTTGGTTTGGGTTTTTTCTTATCTTTGGGAGGCTAAGGAAATAAGGAAAAGAGCAAAAAATGCTAAAATAATATTTGAATATGTCAGAAAGAGTAAAGTAAGACATCAAATATGCTGGGGCAACTATGGAAGAGCATTCACATGCGATTATAATACAGTTTTGGGACAGAGTTCTAATACAAGCCAAGCTCCACCCCAACTCATGTTTTACTGGCAGAAGAAACAACACTAGACAAAGAAAAAAGGTGAGCTGGAGCATAAACCATCACACAAACAGAATTAATGATCCAGATTCAGATGGAAGCAATCCAAGTTCAAATTTCATTAAGATCCAAAGTAAAGTAATTGAAAAGACACATCACAGGAAATTTAATAGTACATTTTATATAACAATAAGTTACTCATCATTACCAAAGGATTCAGAATGTGCCTACTGGGAAATGTCCCTTATTGCCACAGATATAAGTTTGAAGACTTATCTTCCAGACCTGGGGTTCCAGATCTTAAGGGATTTATTAAATTTTTTTCTGGACAAGAAGACCTTAAGATACTCTTTTATCACAGAATAACAGAATAAGTTGGGTTGGAAAAGGCGTCTGAGATCATCGAGCCCAAACTATGACCAAACACCACCATGTCAATTAGGCCATGGCACTGAGTGCCACATCCAGTCTTTCTTTAAACACCTCCTGGATTCCACCACCTCCCTGGGCAGTGCAGTCCAATATCTAATCACACTTTCTGTGAAGAATTTCTTCCTAATGTCCAACTTAAGCCTCCTCTGGCACAGCTTAAGACTGTGTCCTCCCATTCTGTCACTGGTTGCCTGGGAGAAGAGACTGACCCCCACCTGGCTACACCCTCCATTCAGGCAGTTGCAGAGTGGTAAAGTCTCCCCTGATCCTCCTCTGGGCTAAACAACCCTAGGTCCCTCAGCTGCTCCTTAAGCTTCTTGCCACTGAAAGTATGTTGCCTAAAAATTCTCTGTAGTCTACAGTTCCTAGAAAAAAACCCAAAAACAGTGTGAGGGAAAAAGAAATAGCATTCAATTGGTGCCTAACAAATCACCTTTAAATTTCCATCTCAGCCTCCAAGTAAAACAAAGATCTATCTCTGTTTCTTGTCCTGTTGTCTTCCATCACATCATGTTTCATGCCTCATATCCTGCCTTTGTTCTGTTCCTCTCCCGAGCTCTTTGGGCAGCAGAAGCTCCTGCTCACCATTGAACAACTCCTAGCCTTCTTTCTTGAAAAAACTATTGCTCCAAATAGCTACTCTCCTGGAAAGTAATACATTTTCTCATCAAATTGTCACTGACTTTAGCCCACACAAGCAGAAAGCCACTGACATTTCCTGCATCTTTCTAGGCACTTTTGCCTGTTTATTTTTCCAGGAGCTTCCCAGAGTAAATGAATCTATTTGTGTTTCATTTATTACTAATCTGTTTATATTTAAACTATGAGTTATCTTAAAGTTTTTCATTCCCCTATGGTACAATGTCTATGGGTAGAGTATATGCCAGTAAAACAAAAATTCATTTAAAAAATGGTTAGTTAGCAGACAAATTGAAATCTCTAGATTTAGAGCTTTTCCTTGCTTTGGTCTATGCAAGCAGAAAACAGTAGTCACCAAACAGCACAAAAGCAAGATTGTGAAGCACTGTGCTTTAGACTGAAAAAAGAAATTTTTTAACTCATTGTTTAAATATTTCAAGTTTAAGAAATCAGTATAATTGGCACTACGCTTTCAGTAAAACAAAAAGTAAATAATAGAGTTTTTAAAATATTCTAACATAAAATAAAAATGTTAAAAATTTTAAAAATGCATTGCAAATTGTCAAAACATTTCAAATACTTTAAAAAAACATTTTAAAGCTTTATCTTCAGGGTATAAACTAAGGCAATGTCTATCTTGTCTTTTCCCTTTGCAAATGGATTTATTCTCCCTTATAAAGCTACCCATGGCTTGACACTCACTAAAGTAACACTTTTGCAGGACAAAGGATAAGAAAACACAAAATATTTTCTAAAATGCTTCAAATTCAAATCTCAGGATATGGAAGCTGGTGCTGCTGCACTGTACCTTGGGTGTCTTAGTATTAATGGTTAGTTAAAGGCCCACTGTTTGCAGCCCTGAAGCCTTTCCCCTAAGCTGTGGCAGCAGACCCTTTTGAGCACCTCTGTGGCCGTGGTTCCCCCTTGGATTCCCGCACTGTTATTCATGTGATGTTGGTCTCATGACATTGCACCTGCAGATCTCTGGTGTTCTTGTGGTCACTTTTCCCTCAGAAAGCAAATAACACCAATGGTAGGTTGCATACTCTTCCTTTGCTTTAATTTATCTCTTGTTTTCTGGGGTTTGCTTGCATAGAAAAACATAAACACAGTGCAAAAGGTAGATAACAAACATTGAAACACTTTGTAAATATTATGCAAAAATACATGCACACAGGAACTGAACAGAAAAAAAGGATGCTGTACCTGCACACAGTTAGCATACTCAGGCAGTGCTAACAGCCTCATAAGCAAGAATCAAGCTGTAAGGAGTTTAAGCAAGTCCCACTGGAAAGCATATTGCCCTGGGGAGAAATCCTCACACAAAAATCATCATCATCATTACTTGTCACCACCATTTCCATGTGCTTACTAAAGACTGCCCCCAGAGGCTGACCACTGAGGAGAGTTTTCCCTTTCTCTTTTCACTTTTGTTTCTATCCTACCCAAAACTTGCTTTACCATCAGCTATAGCTCTCACTATGAAATCTTTTCTCTTGTGAACCTGACTCAATATCTTTTGTATAACAATAATATTGATAAATAGATACTATAGTCTTTATTTGGTTGGAGCATTTTGAGAGGTTTTTATCAGCCTAATCGGAAAGAATACTGTAACAATACCAGTGTGTCATTGCTTTACCTCTCTGCACATAAATGGAATATAAACTCATATAACTCATTTTTAACATGATCTGACTTTCAAGCAGTAGAAGGTTTCTTTTAGCTGCCCCCTGCCACCTGCTTGGTGCCACAATGATAATTTTGATATGTTTCTGGTCTCTTTATGGTAACAGAAGAAAGAGGCCTACCCTAAGGCACAAGTCTTCCTTTGAAGCAGCAATGCATGCTGGAATCCATCCATCCATCCATCCATCCATCCATCCATCCATCCATCCATCCATCCATCCATCCATCCATCCACACATACATACACACTTATACTCCCCAGTATGTTAGTGATTACTGTTTAAAAAGCAAAATATAATAAAATCAGTTCCCTTTCCCCTAAAAATGTCTACTTTACATAGCATTCATTTAATGATACTTCTTATTTAATGAAACAGTATTTAATGATTAATTAAATTATCAGAAATTTCACTTTAGGGGTGGGGTGAAAGGTTTTTTTTTCCTTTGGCTACTGAGCTTTGTCAAGGCAGATGTCACTGCTGTAACCTGTGGTTTGTGCAGCATATGGCATGCCTGAAAATCTCCAGTTAACAGAAATTATAACATTTTGCCACTGCTGAATAGGTCTGATGCACTAATAATACAATGAGCTTTGGATTTCTTTTGGTGCCAGATATTTTTCTAAACCATCTAATTTAAATACATGGCATGAGAAAAATGAAGATGCTGGTCATGATGTTGCCTGGAATAAAAACACAGAACTTTCCAAACAGTATTAAGAGTGATACCATGAAAAGCACCTCTTTAATGGAAGTTTTCAGATGCGCAAATGGTTATATGCACACATGATAAAGGATTTCTACAAGTTTTATAGGGTTAATTAATTAATATATCTAGCAGATACATCCAACAGGAGATCAGTTGCCCCAGTAACCAACTCTTGGGTCAGCCCATTAGAAGTGGTCCAGGGGCTTCCTTGCCCCATTTCTTGTTGTGTCTCTTAAGTTGTGGTGGAAAACAAAACATCCTTGTCAGAAATTTTCTTCTTAGGAATAAGACTAAACAGAATTTCAAGAATGGGTTAGTAATGGTTAGCTTATTGTGAGAAAGGGCAGGAAAAGTACTAGAAACCATACAACTATATATTAAAAAGCTACAAGGCTACAAATATATGAAATATATATAAATAGTTAAAAAAATCTTTAGGCATCAATGACAGTAGGAAGCAGATATGACTTACCACTATATTCTGCATAGGTATGTTGATTATCCTGCCTTTGTCTGATTTTGCTACACTTTATGGTTTCCTACTGTACCCCAACAGGCTCCAGCTTCCACAAACTTCCCCAGACCTTTAGGCCACCTGTTAGGCTTAATATAGCCAGACTCTTATGGCTGTAACAGATCTTCATTCATTTTCTATTCTTATTCTATCAGGGAGAGAGAGAAACACATCTGTAAGTTAGGCTTTTAGTCATTTTCCCTTAAGAGAAGAAAAAAAAAAAAAGAGAGATGCTCTGTGGGAGCTTGACTAGAGAGCTCCCTAAATACAATATCAGGTTTTCAATGGTTCAGTTGCAATTAATTACTTTCGTTTAGCTAGATCAGTATTAGAGAATGATCCCTTCTTTAAGTGCTTAGCTTTCAAAAGAGGACTCAAATCTTAACATAAAATATTCACAAACACTGGTGCCTCTTTACTCTCTTTAAATTTTCATGAATTTATTTTCTTACTTTGCTTTTACATTGGTCTTGGTACTTTCTACCTTACTCTCCCTTCCCTTTCCTTCCATTTTAAATCCATTTAAAGATTTTTGTATAGATTTCTGAAGATATTCTGATGTGAGTTTTGATGCCATCTATTTGTTGAAATGAGAAATGCATTAAATAATAAAACATGAGTAGACAAAAGACAGAAAAAAATATAAAAACTGTTAATATAGAGTTTCCAGGAATGCATGGGGATCTGAAAATGGCAGTGCCTTAATTTCTAACATTTGAGTCTGTTTCAAGTTTGTCATTTTTCAAGGACTTTGTTTATATATATGTAAATAGTAAAGAAATTTTATTTATGCTTCAAAACGTAAGCTAGGAACAAACATTCGAATATTTTCTGACTTACTAGCTGCAATTCCAATCTCTGCTACTGCTTGTTACTCAGTCTACATTTTCAGTATTCTTCATTATGCATTGATCAATGCACTGAATTGTGCCATGGGTCACACACAATTTTGTGTTTAAATTACAAACACAAAGAAATATGCCTGCTAGCTGAATAACTGGCATTCATAGAACATTTGTGATCTATGCATTTTCATAGATTTCACATTGATGACTGACAACATGCAATAAAAATTCAAACAAGAAAACAGCATGACAGAGGATGACAGATTTATTTTCACATAATTTATCTTGCTTAATGTTGAAGTTTTCCATATAAGCAAATTCTGAGCAAGCAAAATCCTAAATGCTGATAGTAAATTAATATTGTTCATTTCAAACACCTATTTTGGTGGCTGTTTTCATCTTTCTGGACACTTAATGTCTTCTAAATATATTCCAAAAAGTCAAAGTAACTTTTAAATTTTTTAAATATTGAAAATTTAAACACAACCTAAGCACAAATACCAAATAAACTCATCTAATGAGGCAGCAACTAGACAAGTCACAGCTTCTCCAAAGCCATAAATTTGGTTTTTTCTTTCTAAATGATAAGGGTTTTAACATCACTTAGAATTTAAACTAGCACTTTCCTTGTACAAAACCTATTATCTTATTTACTACTACTACAACTACAACAAGAAACCATTATTGAACTAACAAAGAATGTACTCAATTTGGAGTTCTCAAAAAATGCTTATATATGCAGACATTATAGCAGAGCGTCAATAAGGAAGATACCAATGAAGAGACATATAGTTTTTTAACTTTTCTTTCTCTTGTTAAACTGTTGGGGTTTTTTTGCATAAGCACACAACTGTGAATTAAATGCGGCATCTAAAGCCATAAGAGCTTTCATTCCTCTTTTCTGGCAAAACCCCAGGTCTTGTCCTCTAAATGAAAGATCCCTTTAATTATTGTAGTTTTTGGACCCATTCCCATGCATTTGAATGGCCTGATTCTTTGTCTGGAAAAATACAGCCTCTGAATCTCAGACAAAAATTATTTTATTTTGATGCAACAGTGAAACTATACAGACAGCAGTGTCAATAGTAATCAGCAGTGCCCTTTTACATCAGGATAAAGTGCAGTAGAAAACTTGAGGCAGTTGATAAAAATCAGACATAAAATACACTATAGAATGCCACCTAATTTTTGTTAAGGCTTGTGATTTAATGTACTGCTTACTCATTATTCCTAGTATGTTTTTAAGTACATCAAATTAACTCAGTCAGGAATGGTTTCGGCTTACTGATAGGACATCCATAAAAATTCACTAAGAAATAAGTATCTGTGATATTTATATGTGTATATGTGTGTATATATATATGTATATATATCTATGTGTGTATATATATCTATATATCTATATCTATGTGTAACATCTTCAAGACTCATTAGGATGGTTAGATGATAAAAATACAAAGACAGCTATTAAAGTGAAAAGGGTGTTAGCAGTCCATATCTTTACAGCCTGAAGAAAATTTTAATAGTCAGCTAATGACTAATAAAATATGTTTCCCCACCATTTACTCCCATGCTTCCTAAAACATACATGACCAGCAAAGGCTGACACTTCTTGTTTTTAACAGCACTTGAAATCCTAAAATTATGCATGAAGAGTATTCCAAACAAAATTAAACTGTTAGGTCAATGTATAACCCAAGGTGACAGGCTAGACCCTCACTGGTGCTCGTTCACTCACCCCTGAGAGTGAATGAGGTGGGGAGAGAATTGAAAGAGTAAAAGTAAGAAAACTTGTGGGCTGAGATAGAGACAGTTTGACAGATAAAGCAAAAGCTACATTCACAAGCAAAACAGAACAAGGAATTCATTCACCATGTCTCACTGATGGGCAGGCAGGTGTTCAGCCATGCCCAGGAAAGCTGGGCTCCATCACATGTAATGGTGACTTGGAAAGACAAACACCATCACTCCAAATGTCCCCCTGTCCTCCTCTTCCTCCAGCTTTATACACTCAGCAATGCAATGCTATGGAATATCCCTTTGGTCAGTGCGGGTCAGCTGTCCCAGCTGTGTCCTCTCCCACCTCCTTGTGCACCTCCAGCCTCCTCGCTGGTGGGACAGTGTGAGGAGCAGAGAAGGCCTTGACTCTGTGCACTGCTCAGCAGTATCAGTAACACCCCTGTGGTATCAATACTGTGTACAGTACATATTGAAAACTTTGACCATTACCAATTCCTACAAAGAAAAGCAACTCTATCCCAGCTGAAAGCAGCACAGCCAGAAACAGATTTATTTTACCTCTGTGTTGGTAAAAGAAGTCACATCCACTATTTGGGTATTACCACTATGCACAATTCTAATGGGGACGTGATCCTGCTAAAGGTTCAACATCCTTTTCAGGAAAATCTGATTAGTTTAACTTCAGAATGCTCTCACCAGAATTTGCTTCTACCTGCACTGATATGATCCTTTCCTTCAAGGGACCTTCAGAACAGTTACCTCTGGCATGTACAACCACTCTATATTCTTAGTTTTTTAGACCTTGAGATATTAGATAATGTGGGACTGAACTAAGAATAAATACATACAAGTGTTTTAGTCACCATGACTAATGGAGCTCTAAAAAACATGGGCCCAGTTTTGACAGTTGTTATGCTAAGCTGAGGTAACAAGAATAACTTACTCTGTAAAAAGCACTGGAGATAAAAAAATATATCAGAGCCTTACATGAGCCATGATTATTTAATAACAGTATTAGAAAAACTAGCTTTACTGAAGGCAGGTGTTTCTATTTCTGTTTGTTACACAAAGAAGTTGTTAGTGTAGAGAAGGTGAAAAAAAATTATAAACTGGGCACAGAGATTCAAACTATGACAGTGTTTCTCTTATATTGTACATATGTTCTACACAGAAGTACCTGTTTGTAGATACATTGAAACATCCCTAAAATGTAGGTTGTTGAGAAAGATTTTTTTCTCAAAGATGAGTCAGTAGTCAGTGCTTTGTGATGCATTTTTTATAATGCAGAAATGTAGCCTTATAAAACCCCCATCATCTCCAAACAAAGTATCAGCCTACTAGCCAAGGAAGTCACTTTCTGAAGCTTCCATTATAAATGAGGAGCTTTACTTGGTTAGCTTTTCTAGGATTTAAATGTGTTGAACAGCACATAAACATTACATGGACACCATTTAACACAACAAGCAACTTTGCTCTTTGTAAGCATAGGTGCTGTTTCCATGACTGTCAAGCATTTCTCCTAAAGATTTTATTCCCTTAAAAGCAGGTATCAAGGCTATTCAGGTTCATCAGATCTCGAAATGTGAGAAATCAAAGGTGAGAATGTGACCTGATCTTAACCCCTAAAAAAACCACATTCTGAGGCAATCAACAACTGGTGTCTCAGAAAACCTGATGTGATCTTATGAGTGAGGAGTGCATGCCTGTAAGGTGCACATTTGCAGCCTCTCTTCAGTCTGGGATATAGAGGAGGTAATTAGCAATTCTGGGCCAAATCTTTAGAGATTTTAAGCATCTGCTAATTAGCCCAAGAGCAGTTAACAGCAGGAGACACTATAAAGTCTCAGCACATCCATAAAACATTGAATGAAAAGCCAGCACTGCAGTTTATCATTTTATTGTAGTGTGTCATTTTGTAGTTTAGTATTTTCTCTATTGTTGTACTTTTTGCTGATTTTTTTATGTATTATTTTATTTTTACCTCAAACCAAATATTCCATCATTTCGAAAACCTCACATCCATAGAAAAAGAGGGGGAAATGGATAATATGACACAATCAAGATGCTGACAGTCATCAACTCTACTATATTTGTCTGTGTACAAGTTCTCAGCTACTTCATTACTAGAAGCTATACACCATAACTTTGTGATTTTTCTGCTACAGATAACACTTGAGGAGAACATTCCTAAAAAGAAGCACCCAAGTGCATAAACAAGGAACATCTTAGTCACCCATCAGATCTCAGCCCACACATGAAATGAATGACTCGTATGGTCATCTGATAATTTTTGCAAAACCCTTTCTTACACCTAAACTTAAGATCCTCTTTTAAGAAATATGTTGATTATGAAATGCTTATGTAATTTTGTCTAATTTTATTTGCACTTCCCTTATATCTCTGCTTGTTTGTTTCATTGATTAAGCTTCAAACAGGAACTACCTTCAAGCATTTGATAAAATTCTATTCACATAGGAATTTTGCAGAAAATGTCACACAATAAGATCAGTCCATTTTTAAAAGTCTAATTAAAGACATCAGAAAGAAATTACCTGAGGGTAGGAAGAGCAGTTAATGGATGTTTCTCATCAGAAGTTGTGAAATGTGTTTTGCCAAAGGGATTAAACATCCCCATTGAATTCATCATGTCACACAAACATCCATTATTTGCCAGTTCAATCTATGAGAAGGAGAAATACTTCCCCATACCTTGTAGTTATGAAGCTGCTACTCCTGTGGTGACACATGATGTGTCTACCTATTAGAGAAAGAAGCCCTTCTAAATTAGGAGAGCCCAGTTTTATGTATCCCGTAAAGTCCCTAGGTTAACCTCCTCTTTGCTCACCTCCAGTCTTTCTAGGAAATCTCGCAGACTTCCTGGTAACCCCAGCAAGGAAAATATGATGAGAAGCCCTTCTTGATAGCAAGATACTGCCCTCACCTGCTGCACATGCCTACCATGCTATGCCACGAGCCTGGAAGATAACTTGGTCCTCTGAACAAGGAAGGCACTCACCCACTTGGTATTTATGACTTATTATGATAATTTCAAACAAGGGACAACACAAAATGTGGGTTTGCTACTATCATATTTTGAGAGAAAATAATTATTCAAGGTTTGGTTTCAAAAAATATTTCAGGCCTATATATGCTAAACACATAGAGCTCCTCACTTAAAGTCCTGAGTCACTTGTTTACACTCAAAGTTTTGGGTAAGATATAAATAATTGATTTGGCATACTGGATGTTTCTTTGCATCTCTCAGGAGTTTGGGTTCCTTGTGAGGTGCCTTCCTCCGCTTGCACATCATAGGACACCCAACTGGGTTCTGCATTGATCTCTTGAAGACTGAGCCCTGCGTGCTATTAGGGGAATTTCCCTGTTCAACCAGGAGCCACTCTGGCAGTCACACTCACACCACCTGAGCTGAGATCACACACCCACGCAGTCAGACCAGGTTTCCTTACTGGCTTAGTCCTAGGTTTCCCATAGCAGAGTCTCAGACGTCTTGATCCTTTAATCTTGGTGCAATAATTAAGCAACAACTTGAGTTGGTGCCTCCGGGACAGGACCCCAAACAAAGAAAACCCTGGGATTTTATACCTTCAGTCTAAGGGGGCAAAAGTCTGGCATCGTTAGCTCCTGTTGTGTCCCTGAGTGTGCAGTCACCTGGCTGGGCCACAGGTCCCTGGCAGGGCCCTTTGTTGTGTCCTTCAGTTCCCACCATCTAGAGCTGAACCCGCAGCTGCCACTGCAGGTGCTCTCAGAGCTGCCCACGCTGAATGTTTCCCCAGCAGTGTTTCCCATCATGACACTGTCCCTCTCAGCACCAGTTTGCTCCCATGACTCCAGCAGCATTTAGTGGCTGCCTTTCCCAACGGGACTGCACTCGGGAGTGGCAGGACTGTAAAGCCCTCAGGAAAGAGCTGGGTAGAATGAAGCAGAGGGATCCATACGGGACCTCATCAGGTTCCTGGTGAGAGAAGCAAGGTATGAGAACACTGCAGTCCAAGCTCATCACAAAGCAGCACTAAGCACTGCGTGTTTCATGATTCTTGAGGCTGTCAAGACAATTCTGCGCAAATGGGATTTCATTTAAACCTAAAGCAGAAATGGAAATTCTGCTGAACAGAAACACTAAAGTGATAATAATTCAGGTATTTAAAAAATAATCTGAGTCTCTTGAGGAAAGTTCACATTTAATTTTATGTATGATGTGGAGACTAAGTTTATTCCTGGGTACTGATTAATTTTTCTGTGAGATTTGTTAATTTTTTTTGCAATGCCCACTGGACAATGATAAATTATTGCAATTAAGATTGGGCTAAATTAATCTTGTGGCTTCATTTTATGTCTGTTCTCACTTGGTTTTGACGATCAGCTTTTAAATTTTGGGTAATGGCAGCAAATAGGTAATGTCACAGCACAGCTAGAAGTCTTGTATAATTATGTGCCCTTTGCAATGTGTGAATTTGCTATGTTTGATTTTTTTTGTCTGACAATCCATCCCAAAAGCTACTTTTAGGCATAGAAGAGACTTCTGAAACTTCAGGACACTGATTTACAACTTGTCTCTAGGAATCACTGACATCCAAGTAGAGCTACCAGTCATTAATTCAGGGAGAGCCAATCATAGTAGCCATGGTATTGCTTCTGAATATGCTCCTAGTGTCTTCCAAGATCTCCATTCATGCAGTCATGTCCCTTCCTTTGGTAACGTTAGTCTGCAGCTTATTAAAGGGTATAATGGCAGTTACCAGCCTAAAGACCTGGATACAAGTCTTTTAACTGGAACCTTGTATATAGAATTGTGCATTTTCTTACAGTTTTTAGACTCTCTTGGATCTTCTCTCCAGTATGTGCATATGTGATCTATGCATCCATCTTCAAAGATGTCACTGGCACTTCAGAGACTGTCCCAGAATTTCCTGAAAGCCTTCTTATCTGTTTACACTTTGATTTTTTTTATGGGCTACAAAAAGCCATTAATAGTTTATCAGACATGATCTGTTTACCATCTCCCACTAATAGTTTGACAAATATAAGAACTAAGAACTTTTTCAAGCCTGCATTTTACCATTTACCTATAGGAAAAGTCCCTGTTCTTATTTGCTTATTTGTAGGCTATTGAAAAAAAATTATAATGAAGGCAAGCCTGGTTTTGTTTAGCCTATTGTTCTAATACATATGCAAAAATTCTCCAGGTTTACAAAAGCTGGCATTGGCAGATCACATCCTGATAGAGCTCTCAAGACAACTTGCTTCACCCAAGAATAAAAATCAAAAAACATTCCATTCTGCCCATTCCTATTTTACATCTCTTTTTCCCCATTCATTTATTCTTGTACTGCATCTGCTTAATAATTCCAAGCAGTAAGTACATACATATCAGTAAAGAATAGATATCATCAGGATTTGCAAGCAAATATTCCCAAACAACATTACAGTTCAAAAATAGTCCAGGGTAAGAATAATGCATTATATATCTGGAACACATCATTTGTGATCCATTTTCTTAGCAATGTACTATGCTTTGTTCTTGTATAAAAACACCTTCTGGTCAATATGTAACACTCTCAAGCTAGAAACAACATTAACCCAAATAGTATTAAACTGAAAATTAATAGAAAAAGAAACCTCAAGCAAATCAGTTTTGCACAAGGTCCATTGTTACCAAATCCTTTCTGTCTTCATGGTTAGAAGCAAAACACTCTCTCCAAATCTCCCCTCAGTTAACTCTTTAGTGAACTGTCAACATGTATAGAGTCAAAATCTTGCATGCCTATTGCTGATGTTCTTATGTGGATGTCACACATCTCCGGAGCAAAAAGACCAATAAATGAGTTTTAGAAAAGGCTGGCAACATAAGTCCTGAAAAAGCAAGTGTGGGCATAAAATGACACCAAAATAAGGGTGGTTTCTTTTCAGATTCTGAAGTGTTTCAGAATTTCTTCAGGTTGCCCATGAACAATTTTTCTAAAGGGCATGTGACTAAATACACACAAAATCTAAGTCCAGTATGCCCATCAGTATCAGCAGATATCCCACAACCAAGTGGTGTGAATGGACAAAGTGGATGGGTAGCTGTACATGTTATAACCTTTTGAAGACAGAATATGATAAATGAATAATAAAATGCTAAATAATACATGGACCAGCATATGGCTTAGTGATTTTGTAGCTTCTGGTGTATGTGTTTATGCATGTGGATACATAAACATATTTGCTGCTATTTTAGTTATGCTCATATAGGCAATAGCATCTTGACAGCTTATTAGTAGCAGGTTATGTGTTTTTGCCTTTCTAAATGTCACAATTTGATATTTAATAAATGCCAAGAAATCTCACCAGGTGTCAAGTGTGCTGAGGGGTGACTTTGCACTGGTGCTTTAACACATAACCCCTACTCTTTGGTGACTCTACCCTTTTCTAACCAGCACATCATCTATTTTTGATTAATTAAGAGAATGGTTGTCAAACTTCAGAAAGAAGTGACACATCTAGACCACTCTGGTACTAATAAATGGGTTACTTCCTTACTGAAAAATAGTCTACTGATTGAGAAAGCCAAATTTCTTGACCAACTCAGCCATCTACTTAAAGAAACTATCCTAAAATTGAGTTCCCACAAAATTTTAAGGCTAGCTTCTCAGTAAAATGTGACTTAAATCTAAATCAAATTTCTGCACCAAACATTGACCATGTTGAAGTACAGAGCCTAAAGAAGTAAACTTTGTGAATTGGTAGTCTTACTCTTTGAACAAAAATGCAGCAGGAGGTCTCAGAACACCTGAGTGCCAATATAGGAAATTCTATGGGAGTGTTCAATTTAAATGAGTAGAATTTGATTTTAACTTAATTTCATTTTCTTTAAATGGAAGCATCAGTCTTGTCTAGTAGAGTACTAAAGTACCAGAGACCGGACAGATTACTCATGAAAAGGTTATTAGCATTTACAGTTTCAAAGGACCTCTTTCTGATGCTCTAGGCTAGTGGATCACAATAGCAAAAGTCTGCAAAATGGGTAATTTGGCTTGCAGCTCTCTGTGCAATGAGAAAAGTATTCATAATTAGAGTTCATCAATGTGATTATGTCATACAGTTTTAAGCATTCTGAAGAGTTAATAAGAGTTCCATTTTTCAAAATCAGGAAACAACTGTATAATTATTTTTCTTAGATTATTGCTCCTCCAAACTATAGCAAAAAAGAAAATATCTAGCAAATATTAGACAACATTTTGGTATACTGTAGGCTTTGATTTTGTTTATTCTGCTAGGAATCGAAAAGAAATACAAAGCCAGAGAAATATCATATTGGTTAACCAGTCTGTTTCATTTATTATTGAGCAAGAAGCCATTTTCATTTGCATCTTTGTTAAAAGAAGGAATGTATCTGCTTAGAGTATTCTGAGGAAATCTCAACTCGTTTTAGGCAATTGCATTTATATTTTTTTAATTTATGTGAGCATTAAAAATGCTGCATTACTTGCCAGTTTTGTAGAATAACACGTAACATGCTTCAGAACTTATTGTTCAGTTTATTTAAAGGAAGTAAGTATCTTTTTTTCATGTATTTACAAGTATGTACAAGCACATGATGTGTATTCTGTGACTGTTTCCTCTCACATTTCTCAAGTTGCCTAGGTTACATCTGGCCTTCTAGGATGACTTGTTTTTCTTCTTTTAATTGCTACTTTTGTTACAGTAGGGAGAAGATCCCTGATAATCAGTCTTGGGCTGGAACTTACAGTGAGACTTGTCAGGATTTTTTCTGTGTCTTCTCTGAGGATTTTATAAGTGAATGTGCTCTTCTATTGAAGTTCATATTCAAAGTTGGGGGGAGAGTTTCCAATTTTGACCACTCATGTGTGTCAGATACTAATGCTGGCCAAATACTAGAGATTAAATCACTTAAAAACAGCTGAGAGTTTCCACATTTAGAATCTTTGCCAGCAATTGTGATCCATATTTTTTCTATCTAATATCATTAGGACAAGTTTTCCTTTCTTGGCTATGGTTCCTTACTTCAAGGGAAATTTATTAGCATACATTAATCTCTTACATCTCTTCTGCATACTTAGTTGTAGCCTTATGTCCTCATTTATATTTATTACCTGCTTTATTTATATAAGGTGAAGTATCGTGTTCATGATGTCTCCTCCTAGAATACTAATGGCTTCCTATATTTTATGCACTTTTGCTTTTGAGTATTTAACTTCAAATAACTAAGAAAGGTGTTCTGTTGCTTCATCATTTACAGAGGGATGCTCTGTGTTGAGCTGAGGCAAAAGAGTAAGGTCCTTCAAATTCCAAGGTGACTTTTCCTTCTATGGAGACAGAAAACAAGCCAAAAGAGGAAAAGACTTGGAAAATCTTCTCCTGGGGTCTGTGTACATTGATTAACCTAATGTCAGAGAGTAATAATTTATGATACTCTGGCTGCAAACAGAAGGTGATCTATGAATTTCATGCCATTATCCTTATTATTCTGCGTTATTGATGAGAATTGTTTCAACCTCTCCCATCAGCAGGGTTAAATCTTAATACCTATACACCTATACCACTGGAAGTTGTAATAACTTTTCTTATTCCCACTTCAGATAGGCATTTCTCATTAAATTTTAAATTCGGTTTCATTCTACCAGTGAAATTAACATTTATATAGCTGACCCTCACTTTTGATACATTTCAAAACTGTACAGTCAATTAATAACAAATCTAGAAACCATATTTTATACCACTGTGAAATTTAACTAACCAAATGGAAGTCTGTTTCAAATGAGTTTTCCTTTCTTTGCTCAAAGAAACATTGCACTGCTCTCCTTCCTTTCCACCCTCACTGGTGAAAATTAGTTAATTTGTAAGTATGTCCTCCAAGAGGGGCTATTGTAGCTAGGAGATCTTGTTCAATGACTAATTATTCCATGTGGAAACTTTTTTCTTCAACAGATTCCTATCACAGAGAATAAAGAGCCCTTGATTAAGTTCATCCGACTGGTTACTTGCATAAAACATACAAACACAGTAGAATTGACTTCAAAGGAGATGCTTTCTCAACTTTCTTAGGGAAAAGGGATGGCAGAAAACTACAAGATTACAAGGAAAAATAACCTGGATGCCAGTCTAATGATTTTGTAGTAATATATGCTGATTTTCTGTGAGAATTTTAACTGCATGAGTTAATAAAATTTGAAATTGTGATCTATAGTAGCAGAAGCTTCTTTTCAAAATGTATCCGCACCCCTTGCACATTGTCTCACATGTTTTGCTTTTCTAATCTCTCTGCAGACCCTTCCCATGTTGGTCATAGCAAATTACTCAGCATTTATACTCAGGAAGTTTCAGCATAGCATGCAGCTTTTAATTAATAATCTCAAGTATTCCCACTCCACAGAGTGTACCTGGTTCCATGATCTCCTACATGAGAGGAGTGAGAAGAGGAATTGTCTCCCACAAAGAACAACTTGAACTACATGAGGAATAAGGAACATCCATGCCATCTGCGTTGCACCAGACCTCACTGATGTTTTCCATGGGGAGGCTCTATCTCCATGGAAAAGAAAACAGTATCTCCTTTTCACGCTTTCTTTATGATCGTCTTTTCTTAAGATGTCAACTTCCCTGGGCAAGTTTCCATTTCTCCTTTGGGAGAAGTGTGGGCTGAAGCAGCTTTGTGGTTCCTGGCGCTGCAATGCAAACAGACTCAGTGATGGGATGGAAGCAGAACAGATGTGTCCAAAGGCAGCAGCTGCCATGAGACAGCAGCCACAGATGCCTTTCTCGTCATGTTGATGGTAAGCTAACAATGAATGAATGATATGGACACAAGCTGTCAAGAGGGGTGCAAACAGACAGAGTATTGATTAAATAAAGTAATGGTGATACTTACAGCATCCTGCAGTGTATCATATAGATAAATGACCAGATATTGGGCTTGACAGAAGGTGAATGACTCTTATACAATTGAAAAGTACATTTGAAGCCTGCTGAGAATGTTCCAGCAGCAATTTTATGATTTCATTCAGTTTTGAGGAACAATGAATGACTGGGGGTTTTAATAAATTTCACATTTGCTTTTGCATTTTTCACATGAATATTATAGATGTTACTGTGTATAATTCACAGTTGTTGCTTCTTTCTAAAATAATTTTCATATTTTCTAAAGGGAACTATCAAATCTATTTTTTGGAAATCTCATCACTATATTCTGTGAGAGTATAAATCTTTGCAATGATCATAGTTCTAAACATAATATCAAAATAAAATAAAAAAATTAATGTTGCAGTTTTCAAAAGACACTTCAGTTTCCCCCAAACATTCTGCTAATGATTTAAAAAAGAAAGCTAGAAGAACCAGAGCATTTACTAATCAACAACAAGAGAAATTATATTATCGATTTTGCTTAGGGCAGTTAAACAAATCAATATCAGTTTATCAAGATACTTGGATCTGCCTTCTAGATTAAATGTAATATAAATATTAAAATACTTGCTTAAATAAGATCTGAAAATTATACACTAGCTTTTTCCTTAAGAAATTATTTATGCAAATGCAGTGTGCAAGTAAAAATGTGTATTACAGAATCAGAGGGGATTTGATGTGAACAAAAGGGTGAAGAAAAGGGTTCATAATATTCAAGGTTGATGAAGGATTTTTTTTT
>VYZT01031459.1:0-65255 GCA_013400735.1 Pomatostomus ruficeps
TGCTAATACTTAGAATAAAAATAATCATGTATGACTTGTGCGAGTAGGGAAGTGTAAGCCACAGCTCATTTGAATTTGGAAAAAACAGACTATATTAAGAAACCATGCAGTTTCTCACCAGTTATTCTTATGCATGAGAAGATGCCATTAATGAAATGCATCAGTTCATCTGAGTTCCTAGAAATGAACTTACCTTGGAGTCCCTAGAAATCGCTGTGATCTCAGTTGCTCAGCCACATACAAAGACGCTGCTGTTGCCAGTAGTTCTCTTCTTTCAAGATCTGTCAACTTGTGCCCTAGTTTTCAGAAAGAAGTTTAAAAAAAAATTAAATACCACAGACCAACACAGACACAAAAAGTAACAACTGCCAGTAAAGACACTGCTCAGTCCTTACACATGAAAGCTACATTTTCCCCCTCTAAATTAAAATGAGGCGTAGCATAGCAGACGCTCTGAGTTTCAGAGTTTAAATTGCATGTTTTCATACAAATCAGCCCAACTGCTAACACTGGTATCTCTGTTAAAAACAATTTGACAACTGAAAGAAAAGAAACCGAATGATGCTGCAGCATCTTGTTTTCGTTACTGAAATGTCACTGGTTGACATATTATGCCTCATGCTGGTAAGGAATCCATCTGTACATTAGAACTTACTCAAAATATACAACACTCAGTACTTTATCTGAGGCAAAGGCTACAGATCTTTCAAACAAAAGGGACAGCACAACAGTATAAACCCAAAAAATAAATGAGGATAATGCTTCTCATCAGCCCCAGGTCATTTAGTGTTATTTGTGTAATCATTAGTTCTCAACTAATGGAGTCAAAGTCATGTTGGACTCTTCATAAGCAGAAAGTGGCTCAAAGCAGTCTACAATCTGAAGGCAAGTAACCTAATAAATGCTTGGCAAAAAGGGCACAACCAGGGTGATTGGAAGCAGGTTTTCTCCCAGTCTGGTCTTGTTCCAGAAAGTGAAGGTTAAATAGAGATTCAATTGTCCATTCAATGGGCTAAAAGAACACTGCCCTTCCCCACCGTTAAGTAAGAAATCACACAACACAGATTTGGTATGGTGTGGCCAAGAATGACGTGAGATTCCAGAGGAGGGCCACTAAGATTAGTAGAGAGATGGAGTACCTTTCCTATGAGGAATGACTAAGAGAATTGGGATTGTTCAGCCTGGAAAAGAGAAGGCTTCAGGGTGACCTAATTGCAGCTGTCCAGTACGTGAAAGGTGCCTGCCAGAAAGATGGAGAGAGAATATTTACAAGAGCATGTAGGGAAAGGACAAGGGGGAATAGATTCAAACTAAAAAAGAATAGGTTTAGATTAGAAATTAGGAAGAAATCCTTTACTGTGAGGGTGGTGAGGCACTGGAACAGGTTGCCCAGAGGTGGATGCCCCATTCCCAGAAGTCCCAAGACTAAGACAGATGGAGCTCTGAGCAATTTGGTCTAGTGGAAGGTATCCCTGCCCATAACAGGGCGGTTGGAACCAGGTGATTTTTAAGGTCCCTTGAAACGCAAGCCACTCTATGATTCTGTGAGAGAGAACAAAAGGACAAAGTAGTCAGTCCACAAGGCAGAGGCAGTAAGTTAAAATTGACATAAAACAGGACAAGAACAGCAAAGCTGAATTGTCATGAAGAAAAGAGGCAAACTTTATCCTCAAGAAAGAGATTTTGCACAAGTGAAAGCAAGAGTGTTCCACAAGCAAGAGAGGAGGATTACACAATAAAATTAAGAAAAGATAAAGGTTGACACTGAAAGACTTTGCTGAACACAGTTACAACACAGCTCTCAAAAAGTGCTTTATGTGTATGTATCACAGCAAATGCCATCATCCAGAACAAGTACAGATTTCACATGAAAAGATGGGAAAAGAGCTTCAGAAGGCTCTATCTCCCAGAGGAACTCTGCCCAGGAGGGCACACTTTCTTCCAGTCCTGCAGCAAACAGTTACACAAACCCCTTCTAGATTTCCACCCTCCCACCACCTCAGTGCTATGTAATGTAAATTCACATTCCCCAGTACTGGTTACTAGCCAGTGACAATTTCTACCAGCAGCATAAAATAAGCCTAATGAGATCCTGAAGAAAGTCCAGAATGGAGGCTGCTGTAAAGGACTGGAGCAGACCCTACAGTAACAAAGACACTATTTCAAAATAGGATGTCTTCTGCACAGAACCCATCATTCCACTGGGTACATTAAACAGGGTTAGGTAAAGAGGCTACTTAGAGTCCACCTCAGAAATGTAATCATGCCACAGTGATGGGAATAAATTCATTAGAGTCCAGCTAATAGTACAAAGAAGTTGTCACAGGCCAAAAAAATGTAAATTTAAAAATAACAAAAGTCAGAAAATCTGCATCGATCTCTTTTTAATTTAGTCCACATTAACATATTCTGGCTGAATATTACTGCAAGTTCCTTTGCTCAGTGTTTATTTTTTTAATCTGCCTTGAAATGGAAACTTTCTTCACTTCAACAAACATGTAGAAATACAAATGCTGAAAGGTTGAGATCCTGGCTTCAGAACCAAATTCGATCTTACCTTTGCCAGTTACTAGAAGAACTGATTGTGAGACAAAATTGAAAAAACACTGAACTTTTGTACTATTTGTACATATACACACATGTATGTGAATATATATAAGACTTATGTAATTATACATTGCAACATCAATTATCTGGATCTGAAATGTGCCAATTTTCCAATTATTTACACAGAGTGAAGAAACTGAGATCACTTTTTCAAAACACTGAATCTAAAACTGATGATGTTTACATGTCTCAGCTAAAGGCACACTAGGAATCTGCCCTAAAGCCTTTGCCTTTCAGTCCCCCTGCCCAACACTCATGACAAGACCATGTGACCAAGCAGCATGTTCCCACCTGCTCCAACACACACTGTTGGAAATATAGGAACTGTACACTGTCAAATAAAGAAACGAGGTAAAACCAGAAAGATCCCATTTCAAAGGCTTTTTTGCGTTACCTCCATCTTGAATGAAATAACTGCTTTTGTGCTTGCTGTGCCACAAAAACTATTTTCTCCCTGTATCTTCAACAAAAATCAAACACCAAACAGTGAGCAAAGGTCAATAAGTTGAAACAGGTTAACAGCTGATCACGAGTCAAACTCATTGCTTCATTACTAAAAATAGGACAAAAATATTTATCCATTTGTCACTATTTACACCAGTTGTATCACAAGCGTAGCAAGCAGAAAAGCAGTTATGACTGTAGTATCCAATGTAAGATTTCTGGGAAATGATATAAACTGCTAACAGGAACATAGTAAAATTAGGTTTTGGTCTCTGGCAATAAACATACAACTCTACCACAGAATGTCCTTAGCATAACTTCAGAGGCACACCTCAGAAGTTTGATTAAAGGCTGCTTCCCAAGGATGGCAATTTACCTTTATTACACAGGACAGACTGCTGTCACTACTGCCTTAGCTCTCTGAACTCATGTCCCATTTCCCTTGATGTCTGCTTTTGCTTTAATGCTTTGCTTAGCTGAATTCTAAACAGTTTTGAAGTCCAACTTACAATTACATCACTATATTTGGAAATACACAAATGTTCCAGAGAGTAATACCTTTGGTTCCCTTCAAGTACTATTTCACTTCAGAAGCTACTCCTCAGGATTACAGTGAGGCATCTTGAGGAATAAGTTAATATCCACCATCAATAAAGATATAACAACACAGCCTTTCACGTTTACCATCCAGATTGATTAGGAGAGTAACAAAGCTACCTCTGGAGCAGTTGTCCAAGTGCTTCCTTGAAAGGGAGTGAAATGAGTAAGTAGCAAAGGTCCCCCAACTTCCAATACAAGAAGTTACACCATTGCTCTTCCCTGCTCTCATCACTGCAGACTCCTGGTCTATACAGAAATTTCATCTCCACAATAAAATGTGGAACTGGCAGCTCCCAAATCTCTCTGCTTAACCTGGGACATACTTCTGCATTATCACTGAATTATCAGCTGAATTACATAAGGCAAATGCCACACAGGAAGAATGGTCATAAAATTAAGTCACAACTAAAGGAGTGGAAGCAGCATTGTTCATATTATTTAAAACTAGACTGCACACACCTATTACTGCTAAATGACAGAACCCTGGTCGGAAGGAAGACAAGAAAAAAAAGTATTTCTTTCTCATTTCCCTGATGTTATGATTGCTTAAATCAATATTATCCCAGTATCCCCAAGCTGAGTCAAAAAGGTTCATGCAATTACTTTACATAACCAACTTCAAATTAAATTACATAAAAGGTCATTTTTCCCATAACAGTCTCATTTGCATTTTGTCCTAGAAACTTGTTTTCTACTATCAATTACAGGGAAAAAGTCAAAACAAAACAAACAAGCCCTGGTTATGTGCCCTAGCCCATTACTTAATACTTGAAGAGTGACTGTTTTCTGGTTGGGAAGAATAAAAATTAAAAGCATAATGGGTAAGATAAAAAGTGCAATGCATAATTCAGATCAACACCAATGTAGGCAATGTTTATAACATTCCTAGGTTCTGTTTCAGTTCAAGTTTTTCCTGGTGGATTTTGAAGTTAGCCAGTACAGATGGCACATATACCAAGTAAGCTGAGGCAGAAAACAAAGTTGAATGCTATTAAAGGCTTTAATATCTTATGAAGTTGAGCACAGCTTTGTTCCACCAAAACAGTCATGGTAAAAGACAGGCAAACATTGCAATCTCAAACCATTTGGAGTACTGAAGTGTGTCTCAGAGAACTCATGACCACTTCTAAGATGGGTGCTACAGTATACAGAAAGGAAGCCTCTACTGTTTTGAATTATAAAGGAGATAGTGACAGACCAAGAAGTGGTCTTTTGGCCTCCCCTGCCAGAAAGAAGAAAGTAAACTGCTAAGTCAAACTTTATAACCCAGTAGCTTCATAAAGTTAAAACTAATATTAGATTCCAGTGCCGAGAAAATTAATGGAATTAGCAGCAAGCATCTTCCATCTTCTAACAGTGACAGACAAGGGAAGCTGCATTCTCCCCTCCAACGAATAGCAAAAGCCTCCAGACTTAAATTTAAAAGTCGTATCTGCAGTCCCAATTCACCTAAAAAGCACTTTCACTCAGAATCATGGAATGACTGAGGTTGAAGGGACCTTGAAAGGTCTTTAGTTTATTCAGTGTATCCCTCCTCCCCACCAAGCAATTTCAACATCAAATTCAGAATAGGTTGCTCACAGGTCTGTGCAGTGAGACCTTTAAAATCTCCAATGTATGACCCCTGACTCTTGCTGTGCAACTCATTGAAGAGCCTGGTTTCACATTCTTAGGAACCCTACCTGGGGTCCTAGAAGGCTGTCCTTAGGTCCACCCTAAGCTTTCTTGCTTCCAGGCCAAACAAGACTGGTTCTCCCAGCTTCTCATTACAGGTTGTCTGTTCCAACCCCAGCATCAACCTTGTGGCTCTTCACTAGACTTACTCAAGTTTACTGCCATCTTTCTTACATGCATGAAGGGGTTAAAACTGGACACAGTATTCCAGAGACGATTTAATAAGTGTTAAGCACACCAATCATTTCATCCAACCCATGTAATTATGATAAACATAATGTATCTAAAAGCATTCACCTCATATACAGTTTCTGGAGCCAATATGCCATTTCAGAAGAGAAGTGCTTCGTCTTTATTCCTTTCTGAATTAGAAATAAAGGACTGTCGATCAGAATTTCTGCTTTTCCTCTGCATTCAAATGAGGCAAACATGCTAGAAGAGGGAAAGTAAATTATTCCTTTTCCTTTTTTTCTCATGTATTTTGGGATGACTTTTGTGATAATCTCTTGGAAAATGCCTCATCTTTCATTGGCACGGGATGTGTCTCCCAAAGAGACTGACTGATGTGAGACATCATTTAATAACCAGAAAGAGTGGAACGTCAAGAAAAAGAAAATCTCAATATTAAAAAAGAAAACCAGGAAAATATCAACTGTGAAACAGACTGAACCGCAATGAATAATCCTGTGAACAGGGTACTAACCTAAAGATCCTTGAGTTTAATTTGTTCTTTGTCCAAAACTCTTCTGGGATCTTTGTGAAAATAGAGATACACTATCTGTGCCTATAAATAGGGATAATACACAATAAATTTCCTTCTCATCAGATAGATTAGGAAGTCCAGAGGCTTCCCAGGTTGTTTGGAAGCCATAGAAGAACAGTGCATCTGACCCCTGCATGATTGGCAGACATTATTCTGTAAGCAAACTCTAACACAGGTGTACTTGTGTCACCTGACCTCCTCAGTATTCCTGCACCCACCCTCAGATCCACACACCTCCCAAAACAGGCAGGTGTGCTCAGAGCAACAACCCACTCCAGCTCACCTACTGCCAGCCAGCATTCCAGCCAGCCACCTCTCACATGAACAGAAAAGGGCATGACAGCAGTTGCTTTCCCACACTAATCATACTCTGCACAACATTACTTTCAGCACAGCTATTATTTTAAAATAACTTGCAACAAACAAACTTTTGGTAGTGAATGTTTACTTAAAGATGGGGAGAAAGAGTTAAACTCTAATCATGAAAATTTCTAAACATGCCCATCCCACAGGAAATCTGAAGAGGGCATCACACAGGTTAATAGAAAAGTAGCCAAGATATGTCTAATAATTCATTTTTTCTTAACTTAGAGTAAAGGTCTTCTAATAAAGGATTTATAATGGAACTCATAAAAATGAGACTGGAAAATAAAGCATCTCTTACTTTACTCAAGTAAGTCTCAATATTTGCACTTGAAAAAAAACGCACATAAGAAATGGGCCAGTACTTCATGCACCCACCAGAGAGAACACAGCTGACATTCATTACTTATCATCAGTATAGACCACCAGTGGCAATTGTGCAGTTTACAAAAGAAACAATGGATTGTGCTTGAGCATTAATATAACACACACCTGTATTGAAAAACTATTTCTTAAGTTTTCCAAATTTGAAAAGCTTCTGGTATGGATTCCTACTGTTAACAACAGCACATATTTCTCTGTATTTCCAGATCCATGTTGGCTATACATTGCTCTAATTTTTCAGATCGTCACAGCTCTTTTTTCACAGCTATTCATCTTCTATAAGCAATATTGAGATACATGAAGCTACTTAATTTTCAAATCTTCCTAGCAAAACTTTTCCTAGCTATTTACATTAAAAAGTTAGTTGAAGTGATTAAAGCAATTACATATAAGTTAATTTTTGCCTTTGCTTCTCTTGCTGAGCTTCTACCTGTCATCTGCCCGCCACCCTTGCTTGCCTTCAACAGTTCCCATTTGAGTCTTTAGATTTGTAGAAATATTTTTCAATAGGTACTTAAAAAACTACCCTCAATTAATCTTTTCTTTAAGCATGAAGGGTTTGATCCAGTGCAAACTACATCATTAAAAGGGCTTTCAGTTACTTTGGTGAGCTTTTAATCAGTATTCCTGAGTAAGTATTCTTGATCTGAAGTACAATGCCATAATATGTTCCTTTATTTATCATTAAGAAAGTTAATGTGTGCTTGTGTTTGGTACATGGAAGGAGATGACCAAGACTTTTCATACAGCAGGAACAAATATTAGGAATTTTACGTGTGCCACTCATTAGTTTCTATTATGAACCATCACAATATCTGTTCTTGTGTCTTCTGGTGTCCAGAGCAAAAGCATATCTTTAAGAATCTGTTAATGCAATACTACTGTTTGCTTTATGCTTTTCTTGTTCCCAGTTGTGTGCCAGGTTGTTGTGGTGTGCTCTGGCCAGTTTTGGTTTATCTCATGGCCAGGCACTGCTATATCCCCTTCCTCTCCCTTCGGTATCTGTTCCCCCCCCCCCCACCCGCCCCGGAGGGAGCAATCCTACACAAAGCCTGCCAAAGCCTGCCACATTCAAACCCAGCACTCCTTCCCTATAGGATGTTGTACCCTCCCCCCATCCCCTCATGTTAGTAATTATGTAACTGTAACACAGAGTGCCAGGGCTTCCCCCAGCACAACCCCAGTGCAGAATAAACCGTCTGGGAAAGCCCCTCCACTTGTCTCTCCTTCTTCCGTGCACCTGTACCATCATGGGTTAGGTGAAACCTTGTAGGAACTTCGCCAGCCCTCCCATGCCTTTGGAGCAGCCCGGCAGCCCCTGGAACCGCGGACGGACGCCAGGTGCCCCCAGCAGAGCACTGCGGCACCAGGTGAGGCTGCCTCCTCACAATATGGTACTGGGACTCTAACATCTCGCATCCTTGCCTTTTTCCTCCATTCCCCTGTTCCCATTCCCAGACTGTCACTCACTTTGCACATCTACCAAAGTTCACCAGATTCCTTCACAAGCTAAGTCAACCCAGGAACTTACAAAAAAACTACCCCAACAAAGGCAGCGACAGTAAGAAAATGCAGGTTTCATGATGGTTTAGAGATCTGGATCTACTCAGGAGAAGGACTGAATAGTCCCAGAAACATCAGAGAGACAATACATGAGATTCTGTATTCAAGTGTCAGGGAAGGGAGAGAGACCAGCTACAGCAGCACCAAGCCCTCAAGAGCAGATGATGAGAGTACCCTGGAATCTCTGCTGGATGAAAGCCAGCTGAGTTACCCAAAGATTAGCTATGTACCCCCTAGCAAAGCCAACAAAGGAACTTTTCAGCTTGAAGCATCACAAGGCCACTGCCACTCAAGGTGGCTAACACCTGTTCCTGTGGTCTCAGTCAGGAGCCAGAAGCAAGCAGGACACATTAATCCCATGTGTAGGACTGTATCACACACACAGTTGTCAATTACATCATGGTATCAAGTAGCTCTGGTGCAAAGAATAGTCATCCACACACTCACACACTGAGTCCTGAGGTAAGAAAAATCTGTTCTACTCCTTAATGAGACTAGAATTTGGCAAGGTGCCAGTCATGTCCAGTGACTGCCAATCTGGCCATGCCGCCTCCAGAGTGGGATAAGGATTCTGCCACATTGGATTAATGATGAATGAGGGAAAAGGAATCTCCATGGGATTCATAAAGGACCCATGAATGATGAACTATAAATACTATCTTTTTTTAATAAGGAAGATGTTCTGCCTGATGAATGCCAGCTGAGGTGAGAGACCTGTATGGAAGAACTGAGACTGTGACCACACAGGTCAAGAAAGCATCTAGAGTAGATTGGCTAAGAGAGAAGACAACCTTTTAAAACCTGATCCTTGTGAAAGGAAACCACTCTATTTGTTTTCTTACATTTTCTAGTAACCATTGGTAAGCATTTTTGACATTGAGTAGTTTGAAATGCTGTAAAGAAACAATTGCATTTGTATTTATGTTAACTTAGTGTATGAGTTAACAATTTCAAAATTATGCACGTTACTGTGTGTAATGAGTATTAAGACCAGGGTACTGAAATACTCTGATAAAATGCCAGATCCTTCAGACATGGCTACAGTGAAAACAAATTGTGCCAAAAGGCAATTTTAAAGGTGCTACACCAACTTACTGAAGAAGCAACACTGCTGAGTAAAAAGAAATCTTATCTGACTATAGTTAACTGTAGAAGTACTGTCTGTAATGAAGCATGATAGCATAGCAGAATTGAATTGATGTTTATTTTACATATTTCATATCACCTACAATTGGTTTTTCTTTACTTTGGGTATATTTCATTTACTATTTTATCACTAGAAGTATGTATTTTGCCTTCTTGAAAATAAAAAAATTAACTATTTCAAATTTATGCATTACTTAAAAACTCCAATTGTGTGTATACACAGATATATTTGAAGCAAAAGTAAAGACTGGGGAACATGTCAGTCTAAAAATATAAAGGAACAATAATCAAAAACAACACCACTCAAGAAAAGAAACATTTCCAAATGGAATAAACCTTTAAAACCATCAGGATAGACTTCAGGAAGGAATTTAGTGCTGATGTCTCCTTGAACAAAGCGTGGATGGACGATCACTTCTCGCAGTAAAGAAATATTGTGAGCCACACCTGAAACCAAAAAAACCAAATCAATACAAAATCAGGCAACATTAATCACAAATTACAGTAGGAAAGCACTTAGGAAAATATAAACTCCTATCTTTCTGGAACAAATACTTATTCACAACTTAGATACCATAGTACTGATGTAATCAATGCAGATTTACCAGTTTTGTTTCACTGCTGCCTCAAGACACACCCTTTTAAACACTCAGTTTAATTATAAAGTAAACAATCTAAATTTTCACCTCATCAAGCCTAATTCAAACACCTAGTTAAGGACAGCAAGCACAAGAGATTTTTGATTCAGTTCTAGAAGATGAGGAAAAACCAGAGCCATCTCCTCAAAATGACAAATTAGTCATGACAGTAAATATTAGCTCAATTCCATTGAACCCTGAATGAAGGATATGCACCATGTTACACCCCAATCACAGTAATGAAATACAGTAAAACGTTTTACCACTTAAGATGTAATTTTACAACATTTTTATCATCTGTAACGCGTAAGAGACTCCTGTGTAACTTACAAAACAAAGACATTTATTGCTTCCTCCATATGTACCTTTATCCAGCCTCACCTGGTCAATTCTTTTATTGAATACCCCGGTTCCCCTTTAGCACCACTCTGTGACCCTGTTAGACGCATAGCCCACAAAAATTATTTACTTAATTTTAAAAGTACTTATCACAGGACCTTTAGAAGCACCTTTATCCTCTAATTTCTTTGAATATTATGCTACTTTATATTTTCTGCATTTCTTCATCTCTTTCTCATTCCATTTCTCAGCCTGTCTCCTCCATCTCCTAAATTACTTTATTTTTAATTTAACAACTTCTGTGTAACTATGTTAGTGACTTAATACTAAACTGCACTTTGCCAGAATTACTTACAGTTTGACAATGAATATGATGGTCACTAAAAGTCATTTCATTGAAATATTAAACACAAGAAAGTCCTTTTACGAGGTGGGAGAGGAAAGGTGGTGCAAAACAATATCCTTGAGAAAAAACTCCCTAGATCATTTAAATTATTTTCTCCTTACTGCAAACAAGTTTCTAAAAGAAGGTACTTTCCCTTTTGAAAGTAGTATACAGGTCATCTCTGGAAAGTTTAAGATTACAGGTCAGAAAACCACTATCTTTATCTCCATTCTCTTCTCAATTTTAGAAAGAGATCAAACAAAATCTGATGAGCCAGAGGAGTTCAATCCCAATATGACTACACACAGGAACACTGGCTCATAAACATCAATATTTCTTAAGAGGAGCTGAAATAGACATGCAGTTCAGGAGCATTGCAGGTGTTGATTTATTCCAGGTATGGATGAATGAGGAGCTGCTATAAAAAAGAGGTTATCCAACCTCAGCTGCGCACATTCTCACTCCTCTGGAAATACAAAGCAATTCCCATTCTTCCATCAGTGTCAGAGGAACAGGTAACTCCAAATCACATTGTGTTTGCCATGTCACATTAACTTTGGCTTTAGCTGCACACCGTTAAGTATAAAATGCAGAACACATCACTAAACAGTTTATGGCTAAAATTTGTCTGTGCATCCATATCTCTTGCAAAGCAGAAACTTCTGTACTTCAGCTTCAGATATGTTTACTCCCAAGTTATGATTGTGATGCTATGATTGCAATTAGAGATGGCATGACAATTATTTGCACTTTTATTCTAATAGTTCTAGTTTAAAATAATATTGAAAAAGAATTTATTGTGAACTCAGGTATTTCAGCTGTAAAGTAAGTTATTTGGATTTTTTCCCTTGTTGAGATCTCACCAAAGCAAAGACACACACAAATTACTATGGCTACAGAAGATCCTTTTATACTCCTTTTTCTTTTGTGTTTTTCCAGTTTAGAAGCACGAACAACATCCTTGTAATTTTATATGCAGATCAGTTCAAACACGTTCAAAGCTTTTTTCCCCTACTAGTCTAGTGCTGGTGTGAATTTTTGAGCTCTCTGTGTGGCTGTCACTGAAGCCACTTTAAACCCACCGAGTCAGACTCGGCCTCATGCAATCATGAAGTCACAGCTTTAAAGACTCATTTGTGAGCCATTAAATAGCACATGACACAACCAGTTCAATGATGACATGATAGAAATTTGTCCATTTGATGAAAAGAAGATCCTCGCTGCCTGCAACCTAAATAATCATTCATAGACCTTGATTTCATAAACACTGAATGAAAGTCATGCTGCATCTCCATTAAACAAAATAATTACAAATCTTATGCTAAAAGACAATAACTTGGAAACAAATAATGTCTGTCTTTGGCTGCTACAAATTCCCCCCAAAATTTCCAATTTGAATAGTAAGTTGAAATATCCCAGAGACTTAATCTATTAAGTACAGCATCAGGACAAAGAGGAGTTCTTCAATGCTGCCGAACTTTGAATCCAGGATTTAAACATGCTACAATGTGCAACCAGATCATCTCACACTTTTCTTTCCTAAACTGCTATACAATCCCTGGTAAGGTGATGGCTGATGACAGATGACAGAGTTTGGTGTCTCAACTGACTGCCCTGAAAGACCTAAAATCAAAAAAATACTATCAGTATCCTTAATTATTTCTAACTCATGTGCATCTGAAAAATATGAGGCTTCTGCAATGTTTTAAGCTCCCAAATTCCTTTAATTAGTTCAATACAGCAGACAAGCCTAGGTGTCTGGGAAGCAATAGAAATGCATTTTACATACACAAATTAAAAAATTTATAAATAAGTTTCCCTTTAAAGTATCATGAAAGGCTATCTTTATCAGTCCCTGTGATCATTATGTGAGCAATGACTGCATGGTTGATCTGCTTCTCAGGACTGAGTTGATACTTTTAGTGATGTACCAGATCATATGGCTTTAAAAAAAATTACCAGTGTAATCCTTCAGAAGTCTAGAAGTTTTAGATTTGCAATTTAGTGTGACCTCTGTCAAAGTTCATAAGGTCTCCATCTGTGTGTGAGTAACTACTAGGCTACAGAAATATGGACCCCTAGAGCAGCTTGCTCCTGACTACCTGCTGCTTCCAAAACACTGGCCAGACATTAGCCTCACACTCTCACAGGATCAAACAGAGGCTAACAGGCAGTGCCTATTTCATGCAAAGTTAGACACTAAACTGAAGTATATTGTATTTATGTTGCAGTGGTTTTCAGAGAATTCTTCTGTTTCTTGACCAGATCTGCAGACTGCTAGGAACAAAATCACATTTGTTAGCCTGACAAGCCATGACATTTTCAACAAACAAGCAAAATCCTAAACTCTATCAATTTATTTCTCCTCCAGAAAAAAAAATTTCACTTCAGCTTCCTGATTTTTACATTGTTAAGGCTGATGCAGAACTTCAGTCACGGTTATATTCTTCTTTCCTCTAAGTCAAAAGATAATAAAATGTAATAATCACTATTCTCTGTACCTCTGGTTTTTTCATTTTACTTAGCAGTAGTCTTCATACAATATTACATCAGTAGAACCTCACTTTAAGATATGCTTCTTGGGTTTCAATTTTTACAGACTATTTTCCAGAATATATTTGTAAAAGAAAGCAGACTAGCATTTAAATTATGGACAGCTAATCAAATTTTAAAAACTACATATTCATATGCTTTATATAGAACACATATTCCTGAGGTTCCATTAATTTTCCAGTTAAATTGTCATTATTGCCTAATGAATACAGAAACACACTAAATAACCACACTGTGTCTAGCTTGCCTCCTTCCCTTCTTCATTCTCTGCCCTAAAAACTCTGCTACATACACCAGACTTTTCATTAACTTACATACTGCAGCCTAACTCCTAACCCGGCCTCACAAGAAAACCCAAAGACTACAATAAAATGCATTTTACAGAAAATAATGTCATGACAGGTTCATGAAGAGGATATCACACCACATTTTTACTCACTAAAAATCAGAACTTGGAATGCCAAGGCACAAAATCATAGGCAATGTTTTCACCATAAATATTTACTGACACTAAACATATTCAGTGTTGATTAGCCTTTTTACAGTATTAAGCGTCTGTCATCTTGATGCCTGCAAACACAAATCTGCATTTATCCATGTAAACTTAACTGGAGTCTTACACGCGCCTCTGTAGATAAGCAGTTGAATAGACTTAACTTGCTGATAATTTCAAATTGTGCTAAGTGGAACAGAAAGAACTTTATCTGCATACTTATTGACCGCAAAACCAACATGTGGAGTAGAGGACTAGAGGTTTCTCTTTTTAACAAGCCAGCAAAGCTAAACTATCACCCAGCAATTTAAATGCTGAATAAAAATAAATGTGATGAACCTTAGGAGGTATCCCAGTTATTTCTCTAAAAATATAAAAAATATTAACTAAGCTCTGTACTGAGCACTATGGAACACTGATTATGTTACTGTTCACTTAAAAGAAGATTATTGGATTTGCACAGACTGTGAAAACACCGCTTTCAACACATGAACGTCTCAAGTCTGTGATTACTACCCAGCAAGCCTCCATGTTCATAATTCCAAAAGTTTTCATAACATTCCCTAAAACCCTCAACATTCAACTGTTTAATTGTCTTTCAAAGCTTATGTTTTGCTACAACTCACTTCAGAGCTGGCTATCTGCATACAAAGTCCCATCCCAAAAGCAAGGAAAAAAGGGATTTTTAGCTTTTAATTTTAATACACAAACATCCACATTAAATTCTCACATGGGATCAGTACACCACTGACCCTCAGAGCTGAACATGTATTCCAATTAAAAACAATAATTCTTTCAGATACAAAAGTCTGGAGCTCACTCAACTCACACACCAGGATAAAGGGGGAAAGGAAGGGACGTAGAAGGAGATAATATACAGTAATATCATACTGTAAAATCGTAAGTTCAAACTCAAACTAGATTTTGTAACTGCACGTAGTTCTGAATTTCTTAGAAAGAGTCAGAGGGCCATTGGTTATGGTGTTAGCAAACACATATTAATGCTTGAATCAGTACAATAATTGAAAGCAGAAGCTAAGCAGGCTTTGTCAAGAAAAGTGGAAGAAAATAAATGGCCATTCTGCCATCATCCTCTCCTCAGATATCCTTTTACTCTAAAGACGGGGAATAGAACCCTAGGACAACTTTATATCTAGAGAAATAATAGTACTTGTTTTTCAATGCCTTCTCAACTGGGCACATTATATTCCTTGTTTTTCACTGCCACTGTTTTGTCTCCTTAATAAAAGGGAGAAAAAGAAACCATACAAACAGAAAACTTATCTGACAAAAAAAAGGTATCTTATTTTAATTTCCCCTTCTGCACCAATAACATTGCCTTCCTGTTTTACCTGATCAGCCTGTACTTCAATTGCCCTTTCTGTTGCAGTGTGCTATGGCCAGTTTCCGTTTACCTCATGGCCAGGCTCTGCTATCTCCCCTCTCCCCGCCTCGGTATCTGGTTCCCCCCATCCCCCGGAGGGCTCTGTATTTCGCAATCCTATACAAAGCCCACCAAATACAAACCCCTCACTCCTACCTCATAGGATGTTTGTACCCTCCCCTGCCCCCTCGTGTTGGTATTTATGTAACTGTAACACGCGGTGCCAGTGCTTCTCTGGCACGATCCTGGTGCCCAAATAAAACATCTGAGGAGCCTCTCCTCTTGTCTCGCCTTTCTTGGCGTGCCTGGAACATCAGTGGACTAGGTGAAACCCTATCAGACCTTTGCCAGCCCTCCCGAGCCCCCAAAGCAGCCAGCCAACCCCTGGAACCGCGAGCGGACGCCTGGTGCCCCCACCGGAGGCATTGTGGCAGTAATTCTGTTCTGATCCCTGTGACACCTGAATTCCTTGTGTATGATCCAGAAAGATGCCTTTCTAACAGGGTAACAAGGAAGACAAGGGGATTGTGATAGACATTNAAGGGTGAGATGTCGCCCTGAGTTTTGCAGTTTCTCAGTGTTTCTCTTGCTGTAAATACTTTCTCACACTTCTTCTGTAAACATGGCCATGGTTTCTTAACAACTATCTATGTTTTCCTAAATTGTCTGTGTGTTTATCATTCCAGTATACTGTGTGGAGAAATATGATAGATTGATGCTTTGACCAGTGGAATTAAGAGGTGGTGATTTCTACCTCCAATCCACGGTGATTTGTAAAAACATATAAATAAAGGCAGAGGGTTCTGCCCTCTCTCTCTTTTTGCCCTCTCCGTTTGCTGTCTCTGTGTGGTCTTTTATTTGGCTCCCCTTTGGGCTCCTCGGCCTAGCCAGCCTGACCCGTGCTACAGAGCAGCATCTGAGCTCCAAGCCAATGCTACTGAGCATTCTGAAATAGCCCCTTCTAGTGATTTTGAACTAAGTTTGTTTCGTTCCTTCTCCAGTTTTGGTTTCCACATCGATACATTTGGGAATCTGCTGGTGCCTGTTGCAAGGGGTGAGAATACAAATGCTCTTGTGGAACTACCAGTCTGTTACCTCTGCTATGCAAAAGTTGTATGACCTGTTGAAGCATTTTTTAAAAGCACACCCAAAAAACCAGAAGCTCATTTCATTTAAGAACAGACACTATACACTGTTTTTGCAGGGAAACAGGCTTCTTACAAAGACTGTTTTGCTCACAATACCAGTGAGAGCATTTGCCAGGGATCAGAATACAGGAGAGTCTAAAACATACATGTAATACTGCCACTGAGAAATATCTTTTAAGTTAAAACAAAATAACTCAGTAATTTATGATGTTTGGATCTAAATTAAAATTTACTGTGAAAAACTTTGTACCTGAAATTAATTTATTTGAAATATATGATAAGACACTAAAATTGAAGTTGGGTGTTTTTTCTTGTGCTCTAGGATGACCCTGCTTGAGCAGAGAGGTTGGACCACATGATCCACTGTGATCCCTTCCAATCTTACTCATTCTGTGATTCTTGGAAAGCCAAGGCCTTCGCACAACACTAAGTACAGCTCTCCTTTTTCCCTCCAGTTCGTGTGTTTACAGTTCCAAAAGCTCAAGACAACAGTTTCTGCTGCCACTATCCTGGCAGGTCTCCACTCAGAGAGTTGAATTCTACATTTCTCTTCCCCTCAAATGTTCACCACAGTTATTTAACACTTTGCTGGTTTCTATTTTACGTTTGCTCTTTCACCTCATGCTGGAAGATTCCCCCACCCCTAGCTGGTGACTCCCTTATTTCCTCCTCATTTCTACTCCACCTTGCTCTATCTGCTGCTTACTCTTTTCCTCAGAGGCTCCTTTTTCCACTTTTCTTTCTCCCGAATGGTCTACTACATTCCTCTCTACACACAGCAAGCAGGATCTCAACAGAGAAGGGTTGAGTTTATACAAAGACTTAAATTTCATGTTACTGCTTTACTTTTGAATGTGCAGGGAAGATAAAAAGCAGAGGTCAAAGGAAAGATTACAGGAATCTGCACTCAAGGATATGAGCTATCTGTCCAATCAGACCTCTACTGAATTGATAATGTATTCTACCTGCCTCATAAATATAAACATTTTTTATTTAAATAGATAAAAACAACTTTCATACACAAACCTTCCACAACTCCATACTGGGATTTATATACACCTTCAAATGAACAGATTATCCAGCATCAGAAATTATATGACAAAAACATATTAAAACTTTAGAAAAACTGAGAAGGAAAGCACACCACATCATGTTTACACACACAGGAGATACACTGAAAGGCATTCTTTCAATACCCCATTTCTGTTGTTCAAATTAAACTCCCCTCCAAAAAAAACAAACCAAGAGTTTCAGAAAAAAGTACCACAAGAGAGACATGAACTACTAACAACAGTGCATGCCCAAATGAAATAAATCATGCCTCATCCCAATGACCAAGTGCCTCTGTGCTTGACTGGAATCTTGAACTTTTCACTATTCACAAATTCTCCAGTAACCACTGCACAAAAAAAGAAGTTTCTCTTCTTGAGACAAATCTGGATTGGACCCTTAACTTTAATCACCCCTGAACTATACTTCAAGACTCAGAGATAAAAATGTTACCTAATTAGACCCTTTGTCACTCAGGAGTCTCAGCTGAGATTTTGAATTCAGATCAGTTCTTAGTGGAGGAGTCAGTTCCTGTCAGAATAATTTAAAGAACCTCAAGAGATCATTTAATCTAATCCACAACTCAAAGAAACGCTATCCTAGATTTTCATCTGCTCCCATTATCAACAATGGAGATATTTCACAGGAAAAAAGATGGAGACTACATTCCCATGACCAGATTGAATCTATCTTGACTCAGTCTTGAGTTAGTCATATTCTTGGCATCTACCAATGAACAGACTGTAGAATGTCTTTTTTCACTGTGTATAAGTTGTCACCAGCACAAACTGTAATAAAATATTACTGCAACAGGCATTTTCAGAGCACATCATTGTTACAAATATCCCAAGTTGTTTTATTCAACATTTTTTACTAAGATACTGCTATAAGAGGCACTATATATTACTCAAATTTTGTGTAAGTCCGCTTTCTTTGCAAGTATTAGACTATTTTTAAAATTTAATTATTTTAATTTCCTTCATGATCTTGTCAGGCAGATTTAACTGGGAAGGACGGCTAAACCATGCATTCAAGGCCAGGTAGAATCCAATCCAAGAAAACAACTCAATAAAGGCTATAGTCTGGGGAATTGTTTCCTGTAAATGGAATGGAGCTAAAAAGGAATGGGGTAACTTGTGAATATCCCAAAGCCACAGCAGTAGAATCGGAATCGGAATGTTTTCTCACACAGCCAATAGACAAGGAGCAAGAGAAAGTCCTTGCCCTTCACACTGGCAACATGCCTCAACCCAGCCTAGATGAGTCACCTCCTGGAGGGTCACTGTGCTGCCTCAGTCCTGGATTCTCTGCCGGGACTGCCACAAAGGACATTTTATAGTGGCATTTGCTCCAAGAAGACATTTGTTTTCTAGGAACTGGATAAAATCCTCTGATTTCACGCAGGTCAGCAAACAACCATCAAAATAGTAGTGACTAAAATTCCTTACCAACTTGTGTCTGCTTTAAACTGGTGACACAGAAGTGATGGGGAAGACTCCATCCTCCATTAGTAGTCCCTAAGCTACCTATTAGATAGTCCTTGACCTGTTAACCAGTCACCCCATACCCCATTCCCACCCTATGTGGGTGAACAAGCATCTTTGTTTACAGAAATTGCAATCCTTGAGATTTTAAATCTAAAACTCTCACAGTGTATATCATCACTACAACCTGACAGTGACTTCAGCCAGTATTCCTTATCTACAATGCTTTGTAACTCAGCAGAGTCACTTCATTACTTACAAGGAAAAACACAGTGTCTCTAAAACACAATGCAAACATAAATGCTGCTTCCCAGGAAATCAGAGGGACAAGAGGGCTGTGTTGAGAAATACGAATCTGAATCACACTGCTCAGGAAGACTGGTAATCTCTAAATAGTTATGTACACGCTTCCTATTCAAACATAAAACCAAGTAACTTCAAAACTAGGTAAAAAATTATTCTGTACCTTTTACTACTAACAAAAACTCAAGTATGGAAAAGACTTCACATGAGGCACTTTACAAAAGATCAGGGCAGTTTAATATCTTGTTACATAGGAACCCAACACTGTAAAGCAAAAATGTACACTATCATTTTATGGGGGGAAAAAAAGGAGTTCTGCACATGTCAACGCAGTTTAGAACATTACAGATTGGACAGTTTCTGCTAACTACCCTACCAAGAATCATTCACATTAGGCAAGAGAAGAGATACTTTAATACCCACAAATGTTCCATTTTAAATAAACACTGAGAAGAAACTACCAGCTGTGTAAAACTACACAAAAATCTTGGTGGTTTTCAAATGGAAACCACTGGCCACTGCAATTAAAAACATGTTCTGAAAATGCATCTACTTTTTAAACCTGTAGTACATTAAATTTTGTGGTTTGCAGTACTTTAAAAAAAATTGCCCCTGTAGTTCATTAATTATCTCTTTAAATGTTTTTAATAGACGAAGAGCTTTCTCAGACAGAAATACTACAGAAACATTAGATATGACAGATACATGCATACTAATGAAAAGACTGTAAAAACCTAAAAAATATAAATTAGTACTTTTCAGATGCTTCACATCCTTTACAAGTATTTATAATCTGTGAAACTGTTGTTATGTACATAAACATCTGTGTAAAACACCTAAGCATAAATGATCAATTTCCATCTCATAGCACACAACAGAAGAAGATGCTCCACACACACTTGCAATATTCTCTTTAAATAAAATACTTTTAGCATCACTTGCTATCAATACAATTGATTGTGAATCCAGAGCCTGTCTCCATTAAAAACACCACCAACAAATTCCACCTCACATCTATCTAACTACAGCAGTATAAATTTCTCTCTCATATAAATTTACTCAGCTGTTATACAGCAGGGGTTTACATCAGCACATTGTACTGCAATAGTCTAATGGCTCAAGTTGCACCAATAGAAATCCATGTTAGAGTTAGCAGTTCATTTACAAGGGCTAATCCTACCACGTATCTAGCTGCACTGTGGTAGAGGGATGTTCATGTTGCCCTAGACAGATAAATGTTTTGAGTTTGACATGGCATCTGTACCATTCAGCGGCCCAGCATTAAAGCCAAACCCAGTTTTACAGAAACTTCACAGAAATTTTTACCTCTCTTACCCTGAGTTGTCCTTCCTATTTTCCATAAGACACAGAGGAAGACCTAAAGATTTCTCCCACACAAAACATGACTTCCTTCACCAAAACTTAAAAAGAGTGAAAGTGGTCAGGATTGATTCACCCCTGCTGCTTGGAAAGCCTGGAGGAATGGCTGCATCTTCTAGGCAATCAGAGAGCAAGAGCTGATCAACAGCCTACATCTGTATTTGCCCAAACTTAAATAGTTACCTTGAAAATAAGAGAAATATATGTATACACAATCAAATACTGTATTGTGATATTTAATTGCAATCAATGTATTAAACTCCTATAATATGGCAATTACTTTAAATTTCTTACAGTGCAATGGCCTTTTTTTCCCCTCTACAACATAATAAACCAATAACATGCAACTATTCAGTGAGAACCATGAGTTTTAAGACAGTTATTTAAATATTTATCTCATAGTATTCAAGAGAAAAAATGGAGGGAAAAAAGTCTCTTTAGAGTTGATGTATCTTCTTGGCTTAATTAACACAAGCTTTTCCTGTTTTAATTTGCACTTAAGAAGTGGGAACTTTACTCAATTTGCTAATTACTACATTTTCAAGCTGTTTTCTTGAAATAGATGACAGCCTATCACACTAGGAATCCAAATTTCTCTAGTTACCTCGAATTACATAGTTGTCCAAAGCCTCTTCCATTCTTTTCAGTGCTTCAGCTCTGTTAGAGCCATAGGTAATCAGCTAAAGAAAAAAAAGAGATATTTACATTACCTAGAAATTAGATGTTTGTCTCTAGAACTTGAACAGCATTTAAAAATTAAAGAGGTTTGTAGAACTTCTGCAGCCATAAAACCATTTCTTGGCCATTACTGTATCTGTGCTACACAGGCTCCCTGAAACATCAAGAAAAAAAAAAGAAGACCTCTTAACCCATTCAATAAAAGAAGGCAAATCACTTTTCCTTCATAAAACTTAAAGCATCTAAACAAGCTCTCAGAAAATCAGATGAGAGGTTCAATATCCAAGCTGACTCTCCAGATTCCTAATGCCTAACAAACTCCTAAGATATAATTTTTTTGAGAACTGAACTCTATCATGTCATATTTTAATTTTACCAATAGATGCCTGATGAATAAGAACTAGCAGACACTATCAACCACTTCTTTCAATGCTTCTTTTTGGAAGCCAGAATTATTGACATTTTCATCCAGGCTAGACTATGTTAAAAAAAGAGAGATTGGCAGCATCTAAGTCAGACAATAAAGGCTGGTGTTTAAATCAGAATCTTCTTAATAATTAGGAACTGCAAGACAAATAATTACAGTGTCAAAAGGTAAAAATAATTTTATTTAGAAGTGACACTAGATTTCCTCTATTCCACATCTTCCTTGACTTCTTTTATAATCCCTTGAGGGATGTTATGCCTGGCACCTTTAAAATATGGATTTACCAATCCTTTAATATGCTCTCTCTCATTTAAAAGATCTATGTATAAAATCAGTACTTCATACCTTTAGAATATTGAGAAATAAGAATCAACTCACTTTTGAGATCATGGGATCATAATAAATGCTAATATCACTTCCTTGTTGTATACCACTGTCAACACGTACCTTCAAAAATAAGAAGTAAAAATAATTATATATCAGTGGAAAAAAAAATTTCAACATGAGGATCAAATCTATCCATCAGCCTTAAACAATAACCTCCACAAAGCTTATCACATGCATTTTTACCTCTGGAAAGACTAGAATAAATATTTTTTTTCACAGAATCTGGGAGGAGGAAAGGGAAGCTTTTTTCTTCACCAGGAAAAACACTTGCAAATGATTCTCTCCTTTATAAGAAACTTGACTGCAATCTTGAGTTGATAGTCAAAATTCTCTTTTGTTCTCTAGCATGCAGAGTAAACACACTAAATTTGATCTAAGAATTTCAGCTGTGTTACACGCTTGCTTCCACTCTAAACTTTCAGTTCTGATTTAATCCCTGTAACTAAATACAGTTGTAATTATTTCTCTGACTGACACCTGGCATGAGGGATAACCTTTATAATCACACCCTTTCTGCATCTATATGTAATGACATCCCTCATGTTCTGCTACAGCCCTTCCAAGGGCTTCACTAGGAATAGAAGTAGGGAGCATTCAGCAGGAACTTTGGAGCTCTGCTTATCAGCTCCATAAGAATACTGAGCCTATGGTTTTCATGTCTGTAACACTTTCCTTCTGTCTCACTCTCTCAACTGTTAAACTTTTTTTTTTTTTTTCCGTTGCTGCTGTTCCCTCGAGGCTTTAATGTTTACACAGCTTTTTCCATGGCTTTGCTTTGTAAGGACACAGCTCCAATTACAGCTCTGATTCTGCAATATTCATGGAAAAAAATAACACAAGTTCAAAAATTTCTTTTGAAGAGGCTGATTGCTGTTAACCAGCCAACAAGTTAGTTTGTATATTGCTGATTCTTGTTTTCATCTCTCAGTTTGATTTCACCACTGTACCTATGAGGTTAGCCATATAAAACTTTTTAAATGAGCAATTTCTGGGGAATAAATATTTATTAAATTGCTGCTTTTGAGCACTGGAATCAGAAATATTTTTTTAAAACTAATCAAAATAACTCAAGTGATAAATGCATTCTGGGGATCATAAGGATGGAGAGCTCTAATCAAAGCTGTTGAAACAGCAGGGCTCCGATATACTGCATTGTAAAGGGGGTGGGAAAGAGGGTCCTGGAATCTCACTTAAATCTTCACCTGTGGGAAGGAACCTTTGTAATAAACAGCAGCTCATCTGTCTGCAGCAAGACAGAAAAAGGTCAACGCAACGGCTGTTAGGCCTTTAATATTTTAATTTAGGCAATTATCAAGGGACCACATGTAGAACCTCTTGTCTAGAGAATCCACATGAGGGCATGATGATGACTTTATTATCCAAATGACATAAAAAGATACCCTAGCAGGTGTATTCACTTCCTTCAGTAAGAAACATTGTCTGTCTAGTTTTTAGGACATTATATTTATTTTGAGAAGAAATTCACTTATTCGCATATTTGTATTCGTATATTTATATTTACATATTTATATATTTTTTTCTATATTTGTTCATATGTAAAGGCAGTATTGCTTCTGTACCACTTTAATCACATCTTATCTGAATGTACTTTATCTGTGCTTAACTGGGCTCCCCACTACTCACATCAGGTACATTTAACATTAGCTACTGATGAGAAGGTAGTTCAGACATGTCATGATTACAGAAAAAACATGCAGTGTATTTCTCAGCTTCCTTTCTTCCAACTGCTAAACCACCCTTTCTCAAAGAATGCCTGCCTATGTATCAAGTCAGTGCACATGTTCTCACACTTAAATCAGAAAGAATTCATTTACCTGCTCAGGTCCAGATAAATCCCTTACCCATGATATTTTTTTTGTAATACTCAATAAGTACATACACAAGACAAGGTATGACACACATACTCCACACACACTTGAGTTAAACTGTGACTTTTGTCTCCAAAGTAGCACCTATAAAGTGATTGCACATAAGTGATCAGGGATGCTCTACATATGCATAGGTGAGCATGTAACTACTGACACATGTATGTCATCTTTTGACAAAAAAAAACCACAGGAAAGGTGCATAATTCAGACCCACAATAAGCAGGTTAGTCAGACTCTAAAGTTAACTAAGACTTCTGAGGCTACCAACCATATGCTCTGCCTGGCTCTGTGTTTCTGTTTGTATACTACACATGTACATGACTGCTACAAAATACTTTTCCCTAGGTACAGTATCTTGAAAAGGCTACAGTGAGTATAAACTACATAAACTACTGCATAAGTTCCTTTAAAAAAAAAATCTGGAGTCCTCTGTAAAAGTTTAATTTTCATAAAATAAACTCAAGATGACTGAAAAAATGACAGCAGAAAAGAAATACATTTATACTATCTTCAATTCTCCCTGTGGTGCTTACACTTTTAGAGCCTGGTAACAGTAGGTAATTTTATAAACTATATGGTGTGACAGAACTTAATGAATATTGAATGAAAAAGAAACCCTAATTCAACAGATACTCACTTTAATGTGCTGAACTTGATAAATAATAGCAATATTTATTAGACCTCCAGCATTTACTTCTGCTTAATATATTTCCTTTCTTTTACTCAGTATTTAAGATATTAAGAAAGGCTAAGGTTAAAGATCCTGCTGTAGCCTAAAGCTCATTCATATTACAGCCCTAACACTTCATTGCAGTTGTACCATCCTTACGTGTTATTACATTAGGACAACAGCAGAAGATAAGAAAAATGCTTAAGGGAGGGCGGAAAGCACAATCTATGTCTCAGAACTCTTAATGCATCAAATTCCACACAAACAGATTCTAATATTTCTCAATTCTTTGCTGTATCTAAGAATTTTCTTTTCCTGGTAAGAGTCATTGTAAGAGTCAAATACCAGACTGCTGCTCATACTGTCAGAGAGCAATGCTGGAGCTCTCCAGATAGAGCAGAACAAGTTGTGTAGGAGCACCAAACATAAAAGCTCACTGTCATACTAGAGGGATTGGTTTGTAGACACCATCTTAAGCTTCATTATCGAAAATGAAAAAATTTTGAGCCCCATGTTCTGAGGAAATTACCAACTACACGACACAAAAATAGCCATCATATTCTTCTCTATGGCTAAGCAAAACTCTCACACAGCCACGCTCACCAGTTCCACCAGCACGAGCACCTGACACACAGGCATAGTAGGCAATCGGAGCTAACCTGAGACACAGAAGAAATGGATTGCAAATACATTTGCCATTTATGTTCAGCTACTTGTAAGATGAACTTTTTGTGACACACTGCAAGTCTCTGCTAATTTTTCTGAAGCCAAATTGTTGACAATTCTAAAACCTAAAATGCAAAAAACAAACATCGTGGCACAATGGGCCTGTAACGTGTACCTTTTTAGCCATATTAATTTTGTTCTTAGCAACGTGACATTCTCAGGAGAGAAATTAGTTTCATGGTAGCAGAAATATATGTATTAAGACACCAAATCATGAGTGTCTACATAAAAATAGATTTTCTATTTTTTAATATGGCAGTGGAAGTAAACAGGAAGAGAAAGCCTAGACACTCCATATAAGCTCCTCAAACCATTACTCTGAAGCCTCCAGTGTAATTAAAATCTCTTTCTTTGGTACCACGATGGACCACGTGAAGCAATCAGGCATCTCCCACCCTTCATTTTCAATTCACCTCTCCCCCTAAGCACAACTCCCAGCCCACCCCGTCTACCTGACAAGTGACAGCCCAATCTGATTAAATGCTTGCAAGGGAGGGGACTCATGGGCCTCCATGACAGGCCAAAAGTGATCACCATGGAGATACATAATTACAGCTGTCAACGCGTCTACTGTCCTGCTGGCATCAATTTGATTGCTCCCAGCAATAATGATAGACAAAGCTTAGTGTGCACTCTCCTACACCCAATCACTTTATCTATTCCGTGGTCCATTTAGCCGACATGCAACATTCACACAAGCAAATAACAGCAGTAAGCAGAACATTTAAGGCATTTTAATTGTTTTTTCTTTGTATGGATGGCTCACAAGCGCAAATGTTATTACATAAAACTCCTGCTGCAGCATTAATTGAAGAAAGATTTGGTGGGACAAAGACTGTAGGGGGTATAGTTTGTCCATTATCACTTGTACTTTCAACAGGTCTCACGTTTGGAAAATTGCAAATTGCAAAAACTTGCAAGGGCAAAATGTTTGACATCGTGTTAGCTATTACAACATGGTGAAAACTTCTAACAACCACTGGAGTATTCATTATAAATTCTTATTAAATATATTCTTTGTTTCATTAGAAAGAAGTTTAGATACATCCAGTGATACCTTTTTCCCTCATGTCCTCTTTAAGAGCACATAATGCCTTTTAGATCTTCACAATTTTCTTCTGCTTTCAGGCTTTGAACACAGCATGAAGCCTTAGAGACCAGAAAGGGTCAGGTCCCTTCAGAAAATACACGGGCAAAAACAATTTAAAAAGTGAAATAAATCATATATCCAATAACAATCCCACATTTAAGATTCCTCCTGTAATCTCTCACTATTTTCCGTGGAAGCAATCAGACTGAATAATTGTATTCACAGATGGTACAGTCTCATCATTCCACTGACACAGTGTCATTCGTGTATATGTGCACTTATAACTCAAGATTATCTTGATTTTACAGAAAGGCAGTGTCTTTGCTCTTTACATATAGCAGAAAACACTGTTTGTGAAACACCCATTCTATATAGTTGGGCTGTATCCTGAAACATGTAATAACCACTGTAAGAAACTCCTTTTTAAAGTCTACAAAGCTAAACAAAAAGCACTGGCAGTTTCTCACTGGTGTCCCCACTTCTCTGTGCTTAAAGAGCTGACTCAACAGTTCCCTGTCCTTTCTAAAGACCACAGTACATTTACTAAAGCTGTGTTTGAAAAACTTTAGCTGGAAGCTATAGAACAAACTATTTCAACTCACATTGGTTTCCTGTTATACCCAATTTCAACATTTTTAACCCAGTTTGGAACTGTTCACTTTTAAGCAGTTTTTCAGGTTGCACAAATCAGTGCTGCCATGTCCTGTCCCCCCTCTGGCAAAAAGATGGAAAAAAGGCTTGGTTTACAAAGCTGCTGAGTATTTATGGTCTTTGTCTGTAAGAGACGCTCAGCACCTACAAAAACCAGAACAGAGTAACTTACACTTGGCACATGCAATGGTTCCTGATACTGAGACAGTTTACCAATGGATGGCAGGCCAAAAGATTTGTAGGGGTCCTGGAAAAAAATTCAACATGAGAAAGCATTAAGCTTTTACAGATGTGGAACAGATAATTTTTAAAAGCTTGAAGTCTAACAGAAACTGCTACTGGAATGACTGTTTTCTTCCCCAGAATTACTTGTGTTGAAGAATATTTCTTCATCCATCTGCCCCTGCAACTCCAAATAAAGAAATGGAAGCATATAAAATCTCTTGCATCAGTAAAAAAGCAGAAAAGAAGCATTCTGCACTCAGTTACAATACACCAGAATAAAATACACAAAGATGACATTTTCATTAGCTACACTTGGAACAAGGATGGGAAAGTATTCAGAAGGTTAGGCTTGAAAAGAGAGTATAAGAAAAAATTTTCTGAGATAAAAAGGGCAGTTAGAAATTCAATTATCTTAAGAAGTCAAACTGATCGTTGTGCCACTGGAAACCTCCTACATTAATGTACATAATGCAATCCAAATATAAACTTAATAGGAAAACAAATAAATATATGGCCTACAGAATAACCTAATTCATGGCAAAGTAGTAGGGATTCATTACCTATAAATGTGAAGGGATTCAAGCTGAACAAAAAAAAGCCCAAGCATCAGTTACTCCAGGGTAAAGCCTACTAAAACCCAGAACAGCTTCCGTGCCAATCACTATGCAAGTATTTATTCCTTATCAAAACAGTCTGTACAACTTGTAATCAGTAGAGCAATTTGGAGGTTATTTGCATGTCACAAACTCAACATAAAATAAGATGGTCTAGGTAACAAAAATCCCGATAGTTAAGCAAGGGAAAAAAAGTCTCAAGGTGCTGAATAAGTTTTGAAAAGCAGAGTTACCTAAATTGTTCCTGAAACTAAATGAAGGAAGATAGGCATTGTTTTCCAGCCTCCACCCCTGAAAGTGTTCAAGGCCAGGCTGGATGGGGCTCTGAGTAACCTGGTCTAGCAGAAGGTGTCCCTGCCCATGGCAAGGGGTTGGAACTAGTTGATCTTTAAGGTCCCCTCTAACCCAAACCACTCTGTGATTCTATGGTTTTGGGTTTTTTTTAACTTAACAAATCTTCATTTTCATGTGTCAAAAGTGACAACAAAAAGACATTACCTCAAAATGTCCTAAAGGTGCTTGAAAACGTATTTGTAAGCTTCTTTAAGGTAAGATAGAGACTCATACCATAATTACAGAGTTATTGTTTTGGAATGTACTTTGAAAATTTATCCTATAAACCGTAGTTTCCGAAGATGTGCAACTTGGTTTTTCAACAACCTCTTCAAAAGTTTTAGCGAAACAAAAAAAATTCTCTAAGACAATGAATTTCAACTGTCTTTTTAAGTCAACAAGTTTCAAGTATGCATGTTTCAGAAACCTGGAAAGAGTAGTTAGCTCTGGTAAATAATTCCAGCATCATTAAGCCTGAACTGAACATGCAGGCTTCTGTCTAATGGTATTTGCTTTCTTCTCTCTTTTAGCATCCTTAATTTCAATTTTCAGGAAAAAGCTACGTTGAAATACACACCATATTTTTAATTAAAAAAATAAGAACTCACCAATTCTACAAAACCTCATTAACCATTCATGTTACATGCTCTAAATCATGACTTTCATGTGATATTCCTTGATTTCACCTTGGCATTGATCCACACCTGGGTATTATTACGCCACAATTCAACCACCTACCCCCTCCTCCCCATTACCACTCATTTACCTCAGCATAAACTCGACATTCAACCGCCCAGCCGTTGATGGGAATATCAGCCTGTTTGTGCCTGAGAGGGTAACCCTTAGCAACACGGATCATTTCTTGGACTAAGTCCAGGCCGGTAATGCATTCTGTGACGGGATGTTCAACCTGCAAGGTCAAGAACTGTCAGTCAGTAGGTAACAAAAAACAACCTAGAAAAAAAGCACCTCTCTGTAAACAAACACAGATAAACAAGAAATTCGACCAGCCAAAGAACAGAGAAAGAATATGTTTCTATTTTGGTGGTTTTCCGCAAAAAAATTCTACTTAAACTCCAGCAACCGCTGTCTTTGCGTAGAAAACACACACACAAAAAAAAAAAAAATAGCAGATTACAATAACTAGGAGCAGCATACAAAAGGAAAACTAGAGAGGTGACCTGGGAGGATTTGGGGGTTTGCAGGGGGTTTCGGTTTGGTTGGGGTTTTTTTTCACCTATTTTACAAATTCAAATGCACCTGGTGACAACGAGTGAATTTTTCTTTGTTTGGAAGCTTTTCCCACTCAATTTTGTTTTGAATAGACTCATACTGTAGCCATAACTATATTTTAACTGAAAATCTCAAAGTAGCTGATAATCACCCCATTCTGCTACACTTAACATGGCACGTACGGGAGCCGCTACCAATTTTCCACAGAACCAGAGTAGCCTGTATCTCACCCATTCGCCTTCTTTCACTAACCTGTCCTGACAAGCAACCAGATTAGCGTAATCTTGCATCAGCGCAGTGTAGCAGAAATGAGCAGATGGATCCTTCAATTTTTTTCCCCCTCCAGACTTATCTGTTTAGTGCTTAGCATGCACAATAGCTGGGCCGGACCAGCAGAGTGGCTGTGTGCTCTCAGCAAATTGCCGCTAACGGCTCTGGAAGACGCTGCCCTGGGAATAGCCGTCGCTCAGGCTCACACAGGATGTGCGCACAAGCATGCACACATGAGCGCGCATTGCACATGCACACACACTTCTTCGTCCAAATGGGCCCAGAAACCAGCGTGTTTATTAACTTTAAAAAGCCTTCAACCAGGCATGGGACAGTAAAACGCAACCAAGGTGGTTCCTCGGGTTGCCACCGCATTGATCAAGTAAAAGGTGCTGCTAAAAGCACATTCTTCACACAGAAACAGCAACACCACCTTCCATATAGAAATTACAACAGAACTGCCATTTTTGTTATAAAATGTTTGTGCTCCAAGGGGCAAAACACCTCAAGAAAACGCACTTTACAACTGTTTTATCGTGAGATGTCATCCTATGTACCTTTTCTGACACAGGAAAAGGTCACTGACCAAACCACTTGCCTTTCTTCCTTCAAGTATACAGTATTAAGGAAAATATTCAGCCATTACAACAACACCATGGCTTATCAGAACAAGTAGATGCTTTGGTCTTTAAGAAAAAAAGCTTTGTAAAAATAAACAGATGGCATCCATAATTAGTCCTGTGTGTGCTGTGAGTTTGCTTAGAGTTTCAACAACATTTTAAGACGTTTTGACATAATTTTAATGACAAATCATCACTGAAACAAGCACCTATTCTTTGAAGGACAAAAGTGACATTGAAATGGGAATCTGATTATACAGTTTAAGGATGTACCTTTGGGATTCAATCTTGATTCCACCTAACACATAATACTCTCCAGCATGTCAAGCTTAATAACAGTATTTTGAGAATCTATGAAACATTTCAGTGTCTATCCTGCAGTGTTAAATTGAAGCAATTCAATTTCTATTAAGACTTGAAGTTTCTATTTAAATGCCCTAAGTTTTTAATAGAAAGTTACTTATCACACATTCATATTTGGACAACAGAACTTATTTTCCTACGTTGGAATTTAAGTTTTAGATTATTTTTGAGCTGAGAACATGTTTGAAATTTTAATATTCCAGATAATTAAAATACTTTTTATTTTTCCAAATACATTTGCATTATTTAGTTATACTGCCATTTTTCTTGGATAGCAATTGGCATTCCAGATTCAATAGCTTCATTGTTGTTTTCAGTTTTATTGTTGATGATCAAAATAAGATGGAATGTCTCTGAAAAGAAAAATATTTTTGTTGTTTGGTTCTTACAACTCACAAACATTTATTTAATCCGTTCTTCAATACAGATCTTTGACTTGGTCAATATTTTCTTCTGTTTCTTTAAAATACTCCCTTTGTGTCTCCACACAAAACAGCATTCAGAAAATATGTATAGGAAAAAATGTTGAAGGGGTTTTTTTGGGGTGGGGAGAAGTTGTTCTGCTTTATTTTAGGATTCTACTTCAACTACTACTATTTAGGCATAACATAGACAATTCCAATCATAGCATTAATTCAGGGTACCAAATACATTTTAAATGCATTTTAATATTCATTAAGACCACCAGATGACCAAAATAAGGTAGAAAAGAACTTTAACCTTGAAATCTCAACAACTATAGCAGCTACTTGACTAAGGTAACTGTATCTGTTATAAAATCACTCTTCAAAGCTAGACTTCAACTACTTTCCTCTTACTTTTCCACTATCTACTTCAGGTGTCATTTTTACTCTGCCTGCCTGTTGTATTTTCTTCTATTCCTTTTATTCTATATTCCTTCTCCATCAACAGCCTTTACTTGCTAGTATATGGAGACTAAGTCAAGTACTAAATCTTTGACAAGAAGAATGCAAGCTTGCTCACAAATGGAGCCAAATCTCACTCCACCAACTCCTTTAACTTTAGGCCATACTCAGTTTCGCAGTCAGCTGATCCAAGATGTTGCCAGTGAAGCCCCAGCCACCAGAGAGCCAATGTTGGTGTGGTTATCTGATAGTGGCCACATTCACACATTATTGCTGTCCTCTACACAAAGGGCAAAACCAGACATGTCTGCAGCAAGCAATCTACAGGTCCTAGCTGTATCAAGGCAGCTGTACCTTATTCTCAAGCAGAAAAAATTGATCAGCAATAACTCTCAATTAATTCCTCTCCACAGATCAATAGATAGATCTCAGTTCCTTTACTTATACCAAGTCTGCTCATAAACAGTTGATAACAAGTCATCATTTCAATGCACTTAAGCACAATATATACCTCCTTTAAAAAGTCTTAACTCTCTGTAAAATGCCATTTACATTCCTGCTTTCAAGTCCACAAAGCTGTACCTGCTGTGACCAGCAATAGCTATACAGAGTAAAGGGAAAGTGCTTCCCCTTCATACTGGACCTACTGCTCTTAAGACATATCACAGCAACCAGACTTCCCGTGAGCACTGCAAGTGCTTTCGCTTCACTAACCTCCTCCCATTTTTGCAGCAAGAGAAACAAGTGGCAAAGCCTGTCAGAAAACAATAATTACGTCGCAGTTAATAGATGGCAAAGCAGGTATAAAAGAGTTGGGGAACCTACCAACATCACAGTCCAGTTAGCATCCATCACCAGAATAGCATGGAAAGGCTCCTAATTCTCCTGTTCTGAGACTGCCAGTGGTTCTAAAGCTTTACCATACTGGGGTTCATCCACAGCTACAAAAAGAGTCATGCAGTGTTTATGGACAGCTGGAGCTAAGAGTTACATTAGTGATGACTGCTCCCCTCATATTCAGGAGAATAATTTCAGGACACATTTTTCTCAAGACTATCAAGGTACTCAGATCTAACAGCAAACACTCCTGGACACTCACAGACCACTCTTGTCCTTGTATGTGTAAGGCATCAAGTTACTCACACACCACTTGGAACATTCAAGCACGCCACATCAGCCAAGAAAACCTAAATTTCAGTCGACTTAAAACTACAGCCTATGTCACCCCTACTACTCTAAGTCCCTAGTTGGTGTCATATACCCCTTTACATTCAGACAAATAATCTCAACACTAACTTTCAACATACACCTCAGTTTCCAGGAAATGTGATTCACCTGGAGTCCCACAGGCTTTGCTGCTGCAGCCAAATCCAGTATCAACTGACCCAAACGCACCAACTTACTGATGCTTCTCAGCCCCCTGTATTTCAGTAAGCCTGGTTTCTATTTTGGACAACTGCACAGCAACAGAAGTGCACACATGTTCTGCTCTTCAGGCATGCAAGCTTCCTGACTACTATGAGCAAGAGCACGCTGGGGTCACATCTTTCTGCAAAATATTTCACATGTACATGGGGTTTGGGAGCACACAGCAAAAAACAGCTTTTCATAAAGGCTACTGAAAAACAGACAATAGTTGGATTAATGTACGGAATGAATGGAAAGGAGGAATATGTAACAGGCTAACTATAGACATCTTAAATAATAACACTTGCTGTTTGTTTTCTGACTTATTAGTATACAATTGAAGAACTGAAGGCAACCAGACTACAAAAATTTCTGTCAGCAAAGATGTTCAGGTAGATTTCTTTCATTGTTTTCCAAGTAAGGTGTAAAAATAAAAACTAATGCACAGACATTCAGTACGAACTAATTTTTTAATTGTAGCATATAACTTTGAAAAAGTATTTCATTTACTTCCTCATAGGCAGTTATATTCCAATAATCATTGACACAGTTCTCAATTTTCCTTTGCAAGAATTTGTTTCTGCATTGTATGGGACAGACACATCTTACGTGGCCTATGAATTCTGAATCTGTCTTTTCTGTGTTTTAGACAAATGGCACACGCTTTAGATCAACAAGTTAAATAGCTCACAATTTCAACATAACTTTCTCAATTAACATCCTGCACTCCAAAAAAATTTCTTGAAATTCAGTAATTCTACACAATTTCCTTTCCACTACATACTCCATGCAAGAAAATAAAGAAACTAGCATCCACAAAACCAATACTTTCTTTCCTAAAGATGCAATTCCTGCTTTTACTGTATTTAGCTGCAGTATTAAAGCTTTCTCAGAACACTTCATGCAAGATGGTTCTGCTCACACTGCAGCTATTCTTTGGTTTGTTTTACATCAAATTCACCAAAGCAAAGAAACTAATGTACCCTTTGAAGAATGACCTTTTGTTTCTCTACTTATTAAGTAGTCTCCTCTTTCTCTACTTTTTTTAATACCATTTTATGAGAGTTACATGGGATTGTCATCTCTAAGATATCACTCCATGCCTTGGCAGCATTGTTAATGGCATCTTTCAGATTCAATGACTTACACAAACAATGTTGTTCTCTTCTGTCAACAACAATTAGCAATGCTTTTCTGTAGTTCTTTTGGGAAGCCTGAAAAGCAGACAACCAGTAGCTACATAATGGAAGTTGCATTAGGAGGCAAGAATGTGGCAAAAATTTGGTTAACTGTTGTCGGCTGACCCTCTTGTGTGAAGAAGTGTTGTTTGGCAGCAAAATCACCTTTTCTTTTGGTTCTAAAAATGGCCGTGAACAGCTGGTATAAACTGTGTGCAGAATGGATTCTGGTGGGCTTAGCAGATTGGTAATGGGATAAGAGACCTTTCACCTTTAAGTCAGTAGTTCAAATTCAGCCCAGGTTAGCAGCAATTGAAAGTCTTTACCATCTGACACTGTTCGTTAGACTATTTAAAATGACTGAAGCACAGTGTTGTCACAGTAAAACAAGACTCTGGTATTAAGAAATATGAAGGGTCTCAGCAAACAGCAGAAACAGTAGCTGGAAATTTTAGTTTGAAATCCCACCATTCTGACTTCACAGAAATCTACTCCTCTAACTCCTGACAGCCCCTTTCCCTGCTCCCATACTCCTGCCCACCTATCCAGTCATCCTCCAGGCAGCTACGCACAACAAGACATTAAAATCACTGCTTGCCATCCCGTGGCTGTGCTGCCGACACCAAAGTCACCACCTCTCAATGCTTCAGGTGGCAATCCAGACTCATCAGGTCGCTACTTGTATTTTGTTGCTACTGTTATATACAGCACAGCTGTAATATTTTCCAGCACTTCTATCCTTCACTAAGCAAACATGTAGCAGGTGTTGACTCCTGTTGTGCAACAGAATACAGATACCATTAAAACCCAGAGTTTATAAGCAGTGGAGCTCCAAAACATCAGCAACAGGATTTCTACCTACTTTCAGACATTTTCCAACCACGCTTTTTATATTTTCATGAGTGGAGAAACATGAGAAAGAAAGAAAGAAAGACATGCTGCATGTAAAAATTCTTCCCATCTTTTACACTAGTCACAGCCAGTTTTGCACAAAGACAAAGCTCTGGAATATATAATTTTCCAAAGGTCAGTAAAATCTCATAATAAACCCAGGAAGCGATAAAGTCTTAGCACTGGGTAATGTTTTATAGGTCTATGGAAGGTTATTTACCTTCATTTTATGCTTTAGAATCAAGTCACTTTAAAAGAACTTAAAAACATTTACGTAAAATAAATACTCTTGCAACAATTAACTGTAAACTAAAAACATAGGCATGCCATTTGCACTCCACAAATCTCTTACAAACACATCAGATTATTCTACAAAATTAATTTTTATTCCCTAAAAAGTTGCGACAAAAATACTCAAACTGTCACATGAAGAGAAAACCCACTGCTATTGAAATTACCATATTTTCAACTCCAGTCTACACAAACAATCTTTTCAATTACATTAAGCAAATTCCGTCACGTTTTGAGGAGGAAGGGAGTACTCGCTTGTTATTTAAATCACACAACTCATGAGGGAGGCAGAAGGTTGGGAACAGGCCTGAGGAACAAACATACCAATTCTATTGAGGGTAAGTGCTCGATTCACATCACTCATCATACATTTCTCAGTTAATTCTCTAGCCAACAAGGGATGCTTCTCATTTCAAGGTACTACAAACATCTAAATGATGGGATATTTTCCCTTTATTGTCACTAATTGATTCACATGTAGGAAGCTTAGCTACACCACACACACATGTATTAACAGATATTTTTTAAGTACAGACCATAGACTTCCTTCACATAAAGTCCAAGAGGAACACCTCTATTCTTCCAGTGAAAAAAAGAAGAAACTTTTCTGGTGAAAGCCAGCACTTCAGAAGTAACTTAAGAGATTTTGACATAACTTGGAACCCACAAAGGCTATCAATCTAAGGGGTCAGAAACTTTTGATTTATTGCAAAGCTCTTGATAAGTTGTTTTGGACCATGACTGCCCTTGATTAGGCTGATGACAACTAGGTAACAGAAAACACACCACACTACAAGCAGCTATAAAGAATCAGATATTCAACATCTGGTCTGCCTCAATTTTAACAGTGGTAACTGCCTGAAAACCACTACAAAAGTGCCCTAAATGGCACCATACAGAAGTTCTCTGGTAGCTGCTAGGGCAGACATCTCTACGTTCTCTTGCAGAAAGTAAGAACAACTACTTTTACTATGCAATTATCCAATCTTCAATCTGATGTCTCATACTTACCAGCTAGCCTCTGAAAGATGACAGAAAAGCAGATACAAAAGAAGGAACGTTGCCAACACCAAATAATAAGCCATTCTAGCTGAATCACTTAGAGGCAGTAAAACATCTGTAACAAATTTGTGTAGCATACAAGAGACACAATGGAGCTGATTCACCTTTTTTTTTCCCTTCTGAATCTCGTATAGTATTGCAGCAACACTTAAAACAAAAACTAAATAAAATATCAACTTCCTTCAAGGTGCTATTTACACTTCTTTTGTGTAACTATACAACAGAAAAGGTATATTCCCAAAGAGTTGCCCAGAAAAATAGCGAAGTAACAATACAACTCTGATTACTGCAAAATAATTTACCAAAAAGACTGAAAGGCATCCAAAAGATACACCAGAGGGAGGGAGGGGAGAAATCAGGCAGTGCAAAATACTTGACGAAGTTTAGTTACCAAGTATATTCTGATGTCTGTATCTAAAATAAAAATGCTACAATGATCTGATCAGAGATTGCTGAAACATTAAAACAGACAGAAAATTGCATAATTTAGTAGAAATGTTCTGATGATGTTGACAGGTAGCTGTGTCTAATGCACACCGACAAATATCTTAAGAGGATCATTTATGGATCAGACACCCATTACTTTGGAAAGCTTGAAGCTATATACTTGTTTTCTTAGCTTATGACCAGAAATCCACCAAACAGTTGAAAAAGCAATAGAAGGGTTTTGCATAAAACACTGTTCATCTGTTCACTTGCAGTGTACATTAGAACAGCTTCTACTGACTACATATTTGAGTTGTCAGAAAAATCCTACACCATGTCAGCGTGTTTTTTATACAGCTGCATTCGAGTCACAATTTCAATTATATGCAGATTGCTACTGTTTTTATTGCTGACATACATATATAGTTTCAATCACCCTCCTAGAGAAACTCAGCAAGTGATCATCAAAGTATAAAAAATAAGAAAGATACTTCAGGGACCAGTAGGGGAAAGCCTCAGAGCACAGTGTCTAGTCACTTACTGTGAACTCACAGTGGAACTTACCAGTGACCTTTTGCAAGGTCTTTAGGTCAAGTGTAACAAAGAGCAAAAGCTCTGAACATTTACTTGAGTGCTGTGCAAGGGCTCACTGCTGCAAAGTCTTGCACAGACAGGTTTACTTCAGTGAGTAAATCTTTTAAGTTCAGTGGGAAGTGCTCACATACATCAAGATACTGATGTTTAAATCTTTGCAGGAGCAGACCCTTAAATATGGGAGAAGGTTATGGTCTGTTTATTTAAATAACACTTTTCTGAATGTGAAGAGTTGTTTTTCTTACCTGAAGTCTAGTATTCATTTCCAAGAAGTAGAAATTCTTACTGGAGTCCACAAGGAATTCTACTGTTCCAGCAGAGGAATACTTTACTGCTTTGGCAAGAGCTACTGCTTGTTCTCCCATTGCTCTTCGAGTTTCAGGGTCTAGAAAAGTGCTACAATACAGAAACAATAACTTTTTTAGCTACAAAATAATAATAATTATTCAATAATTTAATCTTCTGTTTAAACTATGGTCAAAAGAGGACAGCATCATTATTTAAGTTATGTAAACATGTCAAGACCATCAAATGTATGTCTTTACATTTATATTACCCCTAAGCAGATACACTGCATGCTTTACAATTACTGTTAATATACAAAAAATTCAGAAAAAACAACCATATTCCCTAAAATATAAAAAACAGAACACAACACTCTTAGAACAGTGAGAGATATACTAATGCAAATTAAATGAAAAAAAATACATACAAACCAATGTGATTTAGAAGGCATATTTATTATCCATGTTAATTGCAATACATTCTTTTCCATAAATCTTGGACACACTCAAGGGCACACAAAGAGCAGCTCAGCTGCAGCTCAGCTACCACCTTGGGAGCCACTGTGAACACTGCCCAAATGCCAAGGGCTCTCATTCTAGGAGAGCACCCCACCACTTCCACTGGGCCAGTGAATCAACAGACTCTGGAAGGTACTCATTCTGCTTGTTACTCTCTTCTGTACCATAAATTCAGATTTAGATAAACCTATGCAGATTAGATAGACAGATCAATAGATAGATCGATAGATTGATCGATAGATCGATCGATCGACACACAGGCGGTATTCTACCAAAGCTTTGGAACCAGTTGCCCCTCCCGCTGATACATTGATTTTCAATAAAAAACATGTAGCTGTTCATCTTACATAGGTTCGTAAATACATTTATTATTTATATTTCTGTTTTGGCTTACATTAGGCACATAGCTATAATTTTAAAAGTACTTTTGCAAGGGAATAGACAGTCACTTCTACCTTACCTCTAAGTTACTCTTTGAAACTAAAATACCAAGTGTTACCTATTTCTTGAGATGGCTTCAACAGTGGGCCCTAATTCTGCAAAGGAGGAATCAGGAGCCTTCACCTATCTAAAGTGGCCCCAAAGCTAGCGAAGCTCCATCTGGAGCCCCGGACTGCACTCAGACGGAAGCCAGTGCTGGCTCAGGACTTACCCTTCAGCACTTACTGTGGTGTTTTTCACTGAGACCTGAACTCACAGAACAGCCAGAGACTTCAGTCACAACAAGCCATATCTGACATGACAAAAGAAGTGAGCAAATATCTAGGCAAAATAAGAGACAGTGGAATCCTTTTCTTTACTGGAAAAATGCTACTTCACACGTCCATTCTTCCAGTGCCCACACAGGCAGATTGTGATAGACTGTAAGGCATGCTTTTTCAGAATTTAGGAAAAAATTTCTTTCTTGGCAAACAATGGGGGGAAAAAGTCAAGTCTCATTCCAAGAAAGCTGTATCAGGTCTTACATCAGATGAAAGGGAAGATCAGAAGACTGAATAAAAAAGTCATACCTATAAGAATAGGCACTGGTATATGTAAAATACTTTCATAATATTTCTTATTTTGATTTGGTAAGAGGATAATACATTGCATGAAATCAACATTCTATAATTCAGTGTAGAGTTTCTGCAGGGCTTTGATCATGAAAGGTCAATGAGTGGCTTACGAAGAACAAAACCTTCTCAATATCAGCTTTATAGTCTATTTCTAGAATAACTATTATTACTTCTCATATAGATGAAAGACAGCTACTCCCCTTCGTTACAGTGGTGTCTTCCCTATATTTGTTAAATGTAGGTCTGAGATCTCAGTGTTCACCTCCTGCTGTAGCCAGAGAATGGAACATGGGTGTCACATTGCTAAACTTGGTCTCTGTCACACAGTTAAGCTTTACACTCTGAAATGACTGGATCATTCCCACCATTGGCTAGGTTAATTAATGAAAGTTTTCATATTCCCCTCTGCTGCTTTACCTTTCAAATACATTGTTTCTCCCTTCTTTAACAACACACATTTTATAACCAAAATAACTCTTCTCCAATCTAATTAAGCATCACTTGAAAACACAGCATTTTAAACATAACTTCAAATCTTTTTCTCACACCTGTTTTTCTTAAGACCAAACAGCTGCTATTGCAGCACAAAGGCTACAAAATAAAAAGGGTTCACAAAATAAAAGCATCAAAAATAAAAAAATAAATCTGACCTGACACTTCACTCATAAGACCTTCATCAAGTTATTGTAAAGTTAATCAAAGGGAATACAATTGGTTTGTCACATTGTTTCTACAGCCAGAGAGATGAACTATATGGGCAAGATGCTACCTCTCCACTTCTAGTTCATCAGATAAGGTTTCCCAAAATATCCCTATCACCTTCACTCACAGATAAGGTTGAGATTTTGAAAAATATGAACAGTTACACCATCAGTGGAAATTTACTGTTCAGCTTGAACAAAAATTAAATAACACTTACCCTTCCTCTGAAGATTCCACCACACTGGGGGAGTGAACCTCAATTTTCTAAATGTCAAGGTCATCTTCCCTGCTCCAAGCATATTGCTGGTTTAAAAAAATTACTTACCTACGCAAAACATTATCCTTTGAGATATATATTATGTACTATCAGACCGTGGGCATAAATATGCGAAAGGATTTGAGAACACAGTTCTGCCCCCACATTTAAGTGAATCATGCCCAGTCACAAACAGAACGAGCTCACATTTCTCATAACCCAAAATCCTTCAAGGATTTCTAGACAGTGAGAGGAAATGTAGAGTCTGACACCCATATATGTATAACAACTCTAAGGAGAACCTGTAGATAGAGTCTAATTCAACAATGCATCTTTCTGCTAAGTTCCTGCCTATATACATTCAGTCAAATTATCAGTGCCTCTGAACCAATGAGTATTCCTTCACACAAGTGGTGAGGCAAATCTGAAGTGGTTTAAGAAGCTTCTAACAGGTTCAGAAATTGTTAGCTAGGACACATGTCCTCACCAAAGTAAAGTTTTAGAGCACTCCTCTGGGTTACTCCCCCAATTGTTGAACAGGATGCCAGTTAATATTCCTGTGGATTTAATTTTGATTGATCCTAAGGGATCAATGGATTTTCTGAAAAACTCCACATAGGAAACAATCTCTTATTAATCCCTCCAGCTGACAAGAAAATACAACCACACCTTTGCATTTTTTCTTGCCAAAGTACAGTGTCTCATGGCAACTGTCTCTGAAAACGAACAGAGAAGACCTTGGGCAGTAAAAGAACAAAAACTCAACTAATGAACAACACTAAGACTATTAAATGTCACTCATGTCTCTCATCTCTTCAAATGTCAGCCTCTGTGAAATGAGAAGACAACAGGATGTACAAAAATATGTGAAAGTAGAAGCAGACAGAATTATGGTAAATCACTGGAAGCTTTGTGCATCACTAAAACTAAAGTTTGTCCAGCACAAACCAAAACACTAGTGATTATTGGATGTGTCTTACTGTCTGTGCTTACCAAAATAGAGTAGGACAACTCACCATTTGAAAAGGGTATAAGACAAGTTTGTTGGTCTTCTATTTGAATCTGGGGGATTGACCACCCTGAACACCACGGGTGCCTTGAATACTGTAACCTCATTAGTGTGTGAACTAAAGGGGTTTCTCTCCTCAGAAGAGACAGGGGTTTTTCTTTGTTTGTTTATAACAAGACCAAACTTCCCTAGGAAAACTGGAGATACAAACACAAAATGATCCCATATTGATAAGTTCAGCAGCTGCAGACTTAGCTTTAAGAAACTCATAGGTTATTCTCCAAGCCAAAAGGCCCTCAGTCTCTTAAATCAGACACTTAGAAAAATGCCATCATAATAGAGTAAATCAAAAAAGGCATGAGAAGAGGCCAATGTCAAAAGCCCTAAATTGTCCAAAAGACAAAAAAAATTTTAGCCTGTAACATCCCTATGTCCCAGGCTTCATAAAAGAAAATAAAAAGGTTTGACCTATCTCAGAGTTCTGACTACCATTTAAAATAGGAGAAAAGAGGACAGTCTATTTCCTTCATCCAGCCCCATTCCAGAAGAGGTGCGTCCAGGAGTCCTTAAGCAACCAAACTGAAACAGCATTCACAGGAAGGGTTAACTTGAGGGTTTAGGGTCTCTGTGGTGTCTCACAGAAGTTAGTGCCCTGCTTATCCACAAGTCTTCTAACCCTTTGAAAATTAATGGATTCTGCAGCCAAGTGCAAGTGGCTGTAAGGCAGATAACGCTTCCAAAGCTGTCAGTAGAAGTCTAGCAGAGTCTAAAACATTCAACAACAAAAAGGAAGAAAAGTTTTCACGCCAGATTTTGGAAGCTATTGACTTGCCCACACTTTTTGTAGAGTTATAGGAGGGGATGAGAAAACTTACTGGCAACTCCAACAGAGAAGCCCAAGAAAGTTAAAAGGCTGGTATTTTTGATGAAAGAAAACACTCTGATCACAGCTGGCTGGTGAGAGAAAGACTTATCACGCCACTTTAATTGACCACAGGCATGGAGAAGGAGCAGGCAGGAATGACAGGCATCGCCTTACACACACTCGTGAGGCAGAAGACACTCCACTTTTAAATGCTTAGGTACACATATATGCACATGTGCAGTGTATCAAAGCCTGAAGTACTCACTTCCACAATAACACAGTAAGATCCTTAGGCATAAGCAGCATAAGGCTTCCAAGAAATCCACAAGCACTACCAGGAAGCATTTATTAGTGGATTTCTATCTTTAAACTTTGGGGTTTTATTTAAAATATAGGTCAAACAGTGGCAATCCTGCAATTATGATTCGACATGAATAAGGGACCTCTACAGAAATGTCGTTTGGATGATGCACTTTTCCTCACATCCCAAATTGTTGCACCACATAGTTCTGTGCTATAAAAATATGCAGCAAACCCATCCCAGCTGGTGAACATATTACACTGGCAATTCCCACAGGCAGCGATATCCCTGTGTCTGTCTTTCTGAAATCAGAACTTCTTGCTGCCCTTTTTATACACGTATGACTCTGATGACTGCGATGCAACAGAAAACACAGCAAGGCCACACTTGGATAGCAGCAAGATATTTCAGCTTCACATTAAATCAGTAAGATTAAGATAATTTTGCACTTTCGAGTTACTAGACACCTAGATCTCTAGTTCACTACCATGAACAGTACTAAAAGTGGTGCAGGGTATTTTGTACTTCGTATTTCAATTCAAATGGAAATATACAGTATTATGTGGCCTTTACACAATTACTCTAACATAGCCAAATACCTGTATCTGTAGTAAAATTCATACTTATTTCACATTTTATTTGACTTTTATATCCAAAAGGCAATATCAAAGAAAATCTCACATATATTAACAAAGCCATCTCATACCACATATATTTGATTGGGAAGATCCATATCCATTTTATACAAGATCATGAAAAAAAACACAACACCAGTCTTTTTACAGAAAGACATCATAAAGCAAAATCAAAACACCCTCAAGATCAACATCAAAACTGCATTACAGTTAAACTACTATAACAAACATTTATTTCCTTTGTGCTTTTTAACAGAATAAAAGCTGCTTACATTTGTACAATAAATAGAACCAGCAGCCTTCCAAAAGTGCTTTCAGTTACCATGAAGCTGTATCAAGAATCTAGTATACACACCTTGGTGCTTCCTCCACAACCTTCTGGTTTCTCCTTTGAATGGAGCATTCTCTTTCATTCAACCACAAGGCATTGCCATGTTTATCTGCCAAAACCTGAAACAATAACACTGTTATTAACAAACAGATGTAAGCATATGGTCTTTTGACATAATACTATTATGCAGCATTTAGGGTTTGGGGTTTTCTTTCCAACCTAAAAATAAAGCTTGGGAGAAAAAGCTTGTGTAGAAAATTAATTATATATTAAATACTAATTGAACATTTCTTCAAATTCTGAGTAGGACTATTCTAAAGTCTCTGTGTAGAGTCTGTACATAGCAATATGCTTTCTCACATCAAAATTTGATTTCTGAATTTTTGGGATCTTCTTACAAAAGGCTGAAATAAGATTAAAACTACATTTTCACACATTTTAAATCGCACTGCGCTATGAAATTACAAAAAAGCATATTGTCGAACAAAATCTTGCATCAACAAAAAAAAATCTCCAAGGATGCAAATTTTGCTCCTGAATTACACACAAAAGCTTTCAGAAAGAATGTCTAATGAAGGTTTCTTAGTTGGCAAACCACACCGCCCTGTCTTCAATGAAGAAGAAAAAAAAAATCCTCAGAAACTTTATTATCCTTCATTAAGGAGAATAAAATCTGCAACTTCCTTAGTACTTTCAAAGGAAATTAAAGCAGTAGTTTCAAGAAATTTTTTCCAAAACAAGAACTACAGTTCTTATCTGCAGCTTCAGTTCACAAAACATGTAACAAAATCAAGTATCTAGATCTAACTACATAAATTACCAGAAAAAAGCCCACAAGTTCAGCATAGCAGAACTCTTAATTGATTCTTCAACTTCAAACTAGAGGTGAAAGTAAGAAAAGGAACTGTGTCCCTTTATGAAATTGATGTTATGATGCAGCCGTTTCCAATACCGATTCCAATACTGGATTTGAAGATTCAAGCAGACTTCTTCCCATCTTATGATAACACTACACTTATTCTTAGAACAATTTCTTTTAACACAGACCACACCTGCTCCCTTTCTTCCTTATAATATTTTTCTTCTAACCCATTTTTTTCCATCAATCTTCCTGCTCTGATCTGCGGGAACCCATGCCAATATTCATGCTTCATTCTTTAATAGTGCAGTTCTACACTGAAAACCGACAAGATAAAACAAGGAGACAATCTTCCTCAAACTGTGTGAACTCAACCATATCTACTCACATTTGTGACAACAAATCTGTATTATTTATTATTCTTTTAGCACCACAGAGCAAGTATGGCACTAGGCAAGATGAATTCCTGCATCTCTGACACCAATGGTTGCTGAGGCGTGAAAAATCTAGGTAGATATGACTGAAAACGAGGCACTGAATTCATGAAGATGACTCATGAGCATCCAGCATGCTCTGCGCTCTGTAAGATCAGATGTTTTTCCTCTTAAAAAGTTCTGTTGTGCTCCCACAAATTTATGGAGGTTTATAGGGAAAAAAGGGGTCTAGAAGACTGACAACTTTGGGAGTTCCTAAACTACAGCATGACCCAGAACCCTCTTCCCTGTCCAAGGGGAGGTTTAGCAGCAGCAGTAGCACCAGGACACTCCAGCCAACTGCTAGATTGTCTACTAGGGACTCAATACAAAGAAATGAAAAAAGGGGAAAAGAAGGGGAAAAAAACCCCAAACAAAAAAAATCACAAACAAACAAATAAAAAATATATAAAAGGTACTTCCTACCGAAGTGCTTACCCATCCAATTCAGATGAGCAGAGCTCTACAATAGATCATTTGAGAGGTCCTAAGATTTTTTTGACTGGTTTTTTTGTGTCGGTTTTTTTAGTATTAAAACAGTACCTCTAGAGCATGGCATGGTACTTGATGGAAAAAATCACTGTCCTGTAAGTAGAATGATTCCTTGTGAGCACTTCTGTTTCACTGTTAGAAAGCCTACAACTTGTCACAGAACTCTGTCTCATCAAAAAAAAAAAAAAAAAAAATCTTGCAACATTACACTAAAAATTAGTCATTGTGCTTCTCTCCTCTCTGTATTTTTCTGAAGACCATAATGCATTTTTTCAATCCAAGCAGTAAATTTTTTTTTCACTTCAGGACATTTCTCATAGCTGACTAAATTTCAGTAACGTTTTTCCACTATTAGTTAATGGAAACAAGAGACACGCATGAACATCTACTATGAGAAAGTAATTATAAACAGAGTAAGTCAACAACATTTAGCATTAGGCTTTTACTGTTATTCTGGGTCCACTGTTTTCAGTGAAAGAAACTAATTACAAATCAATTGTATTTCAGAAGACATTTGCAGCATACTGAAATCATCATCTCTGAGATGATGTGAGATTCCAGTACACATCTCACTAAAAATGCATGTCCCAGCTACAGCTTTTGTTTCAATTATCTAAATATTCATAACAGAAAATGCCCTGTTTAGTGGGATTAGATGATTATGACATTAGTATATGCTATGTACACCTACATGCCAAAATAATTAAATATTATGTAGTGGAATCCCTCCTACATGATTCAGCTAAATTCTATTTCCAGTTGTAGGATTGTAATTTAGCCAAGTAGAAGACATTCCATGTACTCTTACTTTAAACTTTTTATCAGATACTTCAGGAGAACAAGACTTCAGTTCAAGCATAAAGTGTATTTGGACTCTATTTTCCTGTTAATTGTTTTAGTCTTTTCTCATGTTTTACAAAGTGATTGTTTTATAGCTAGACACAGGAAACTTCTTATTTAACAATTTTAAGTACGTATGCTTTGGAGAAATACAAGAAAGCTAAAAAAAGTTCTATTTAAAAGTTACTGCTAAATTAATAAATATTTGGCATCTGGTCTCAAATTGTTTGTATATTCAGTAGTTTGAAAATGAACCAAGGTCAATGTCCTAAAGCTGATTAGAACATTAAGTTAAAATGATATGCTATGATATTGTTAAAAGGTACCATCAAAGTGTTTGTATAAGGAAAACAACATTCACTGTATACCCATTAAAAATAAAACCATAAATTATTGATAGCAAAGCCATTTTGTTGAAATTATTCAACAGTTCCTAAATACAGTACTACTTAATTTTTTGGGGTAACCTTTTTTTAAGCCCAAAGGAATCAAGATAATGTAAAATCTGCCCTGAACTCATGGAAGTACAGAGAACCAATCCCATCTAACTTTTGTAATTGAAGAATCAGTAAGGACCTCCTGAATGTCCCAAATCTGCAAGCACTGAAAGAAAGAGATCTTTAAGGTGTACTGATCCGCACATATAAAAAGAAAAAATGACATAGGTAGCCAAAAATCATTAGGCATAGCATGAGAATACAGAAAGATGCTCTAGCAGTGTGACCTCTTTTGAACCCTAAGATCAATGCTGAAACTGAGAACTCACTATATACCTTTTCCTGACCTTTTGAAAGAGAATAAGGTGGAGTTTAAATTTCATTTTTACACTGTTTCTTCATTTTGCTGTTGCACTGTTTACAGATTTTTCTTCATTTCACTCTTCCTTTTTCACTTTTCCCCTTCTACTCCTCTCTGCTGAGACCATACCAGGAGTACTACATCCAGCTCTGGAGTCCTCAGTACAGGAAAGACATGGACCTGTTGAACAGTTCCAGAGTAGAGCTACAAAAATGATCAGAGGGACTGAACACCTCTCCTTTGAGGAAAGGCTGAGAGAGCTGGGGTTGCTCAGCCTAGAAAAAAAGAAGGCTCTGGGGAAACCTAATTGCAACTTTCCAGTTCTTAGAGGGGAGCTGATAAAGATGGAGACAAACTTTTTTGCATGGCCTACAGCAACAGGAAAAGGGGTAATGGCTTTGAACCACAAAATAGTAGATTTAGACTAGATATAAGGGAGAAATCTTTCATTGTAAGAGTGTTGAAACAACCGAACAGGTTGCCCAGAGAGATGGTAGATGCCCCATCCCTGGGAATATTCAAGGTCAGGTTGGATGGGGCTCTGAGCAACCTGATCTAGTTGAAGATGTCCCCTGCTCATTGCAGAGGGTTGGACTAGATGGCCTTTCAAGATCCCTTCCAAACCAAACCATTCTAGGATTCTATGATAAGCAAGTTAGCCCCATAGGAAGTATCAGGCTGTGGGCACACATCTGGCAGAGTGACAAATGTTAAATATTTCTCTGTTCAAAATCATTCCACACTATCAAATTTACTGTTGCTTCACTCAGTTGTTGTGCTACTTCAGGCTCTCACTATACAAAAAAAAATTCAACAACCACATGCTACAACACAGAAAGGGTTTACATTTTGGACAAAAAGAAATGAAATTTCTGTGTAAAAAGTGAAATTTCTGTTGAGGAAATTAATATACTCTGTATAAATTTCTTGTCAGGAAATACCTCAAGGCTATTGACAAACATAATTCAGCTACCTACATAAGAGCAAACATCACAAATTTTGAAATCATAATTTTGTGGAAAAGTGCCTAAAAGAAACAACTTTCATTCTGCATTAGCAGATCTGACAATACTAGATCAAATAAATGACAGAAATGGTAATAATGCAGAAGTTAAAGAGAATACACTGCATTTTGAACCACAAACTGCCCAAAATGGGACACAAATCCTCCTGAGTTCCCAAGCAGAAATAGGTATTTCAGAACAGAATTCCAAAATACTGACAAAACCACCTAGACCTCACAAGAAATTGTTACGCATGGCAGTTCTTGAACTCCCACATCCTCTGCTGCACTCGAACATTCCAAGATGATTCAGATTTCAAATCTCTGGCCTTCAGGACAGATGCGTATAACTTTTTTTTTGTCCCCCAACAAACTGAGCACAGCTCACAGTCTTCCTGCTAAGGAAAGGCTAGAGAATAAAAACAGGAAGGCTGTATTGTACATGATAGTTTGAGCAATGACCCAAGACACCGGAAAACACAAGACTCTAGGCCTTTTTAGTGGAGTGTTTGAAACATTTTGAACTTTGATTTATTTATGAGTTCAAACCTCATTAAATAAATACACAATAATTAATAGTAGCAATAATAATAACAACAATAGTACAAACCTGGATTTCTATGTGACGAGGGTTATCAATGAACTTTTCTATTAGTAAGCGATCATCACCAAAACTTGAAGCAGCTTCTTGAGATGAAAACCTAAAACCTTCCCTTAAATAATGAAAACAGAAAGAACAACACGTATTTTAAAAGTCCTGATGCATACAAGAAAGAACACATACTCATTTCAGTAAACAGTCAATCTTCACTAATCAACACACACATCCAAAAACCAAGTTATACCATTTGCATTTGATTCGGTAATGAGTAGCCCTTTTTCATGTTTTTCTTAAAAAGACAACAAAAACTCCAAGCAACCACAAACCAAACCATTCTCAAAGCACAAAAAAACTTCAGTGTGTTTTAAAAGCCTGAACATTTATAACAATTATGTATTCAATTTCTTTGTTGACATTTTCTTCTGCAAAAGTAATAAACTAATAGAATTTTAAGACTCAGTAATTACGAATTACTTGTTATACAGGAGGTGAAGTTCGCCATTACTTACAGCACACCGCTCTCTTAATACCCAAGAATAGCAGAAGTTGGTTAGCTGTGCATTAAAGAACTGCAAATGTAATATTGCAGACATTGCAAATTCCACCACTGAACACAATCTACTTGACTTCATAGAACACATCAGCTGTACTAGTAGTTTTCTCCTGCCTTAAAGCATAAGTGTTATACAGAGCATTCTGTATACTTCCCTCTGTTTCTTCTTTTACATATGTAGTTAAACAAAATAAAAACTGTAAGATACTTTATTAACCTTTTTTTTCTCTAAATAGCAGAAAGAATACTTCTTGGGTCATAACCTCTAACAAACAACTTCATGAACAGCTTTCACAGGGTGAGATAGAGCGTAATGCAGGGACTCAAAGGCTTCATTGAAATTTTCTACAGGCTCAGTAAGTGGCATATTAGTCCCATTCACGTTGATACATATGGAAAGCTTGGTCAAATTTCTGTGTGACTGACTACTGAAACACAGCATCCCTGACATCTGTGCACAGAATAAGAACTACAGCACAACTGAGTTGAAGCTTTCATGCTTTCTACCTCTCAGATATAGTTAACCCAGATCACAGACTCACAACATAGATGAATTTACAGTAGAGAAATGTGTATATTTAAAACTATATCTTCATCTTCTTTCAACATTGTGGAATAATATCTGTTGTAATTTTGAGAGATTATACTTAATGTACAACTTCCCTGAATTCATATTTAGCTTCAATAGATTTAATTACCTAGTAAAGAGAAAAAAGGGACATCCAAATTAGTGATTCTGTGCACTAGCTAATCTGTGAAAAAAAACAAAGTGCTGTAAGAAACAGCCATACACAGTGTTTCTTATTGAAACAGATTTACAGCTATTTTAACTCCTATATCAAAGGCTCTGGTTTGTTTTGTAAACATTTTTGTGTCACAGTTTTATGCACAATTATTCACAGTTGACTTTTTCACTGAAGGATGTGTGCTAATTAGAAATTTAAACTGCAATATTTGTTCAAAAAAGACAGGTGTCTAATCATCTCATCCATACATCTGTACACCTTTTTAAATTATATATAATAGCAATGACTGTCTCAGATATTTTGACCTTGTTTTATCTTACAAAACTGTGCAGTTGCAATTGTCCAGTGATAAAAATTACTACCAACCAGATGTGAAGAAAAAAATTAATGGAAAGAATGAAGAAGCAGAGCTTCTTAAGAGCTTTTTAGGGAGGCTGTGTAATCTCCATGCAAGACCCAATCAGGCAAAGCTCTAAGCAATCACCTTTAAACTGAGTGCTGAGGATGAAGCTGGATGAGATGCTGTCTCTAGATCCCTTCAAACATGCACAATTATAAAGAGGAAAAACAGGATCTTTCTAAGGCTCCCCTCTCTCCCTACAATACATTTACTCACACTGAACTTTAAGTTGAACAAAAGCATTACTGATGTTGCCACAAGCCTTCCTGTGGTTGTCTGAAGTGAAGAAGATGCCAACTTTCTGCCTCCAGCTTTGAGATCAGCAGTGCTGCTTTAATTAAAACAACTTTCTTTTGAGGCAGTCAGACACTAACAAAAGACTGTCCTCATTATGTTAAATTTCAGTTTCCAGTATCAGGAAATAGTAAAAGACCAGTTTCTTCTTGTCAAGGCTAGCATTAAAAAGGCCATTTAGTTAAAAAGTAGATGTTTGATAACCATTAGTGTTGCGGTGTGCGTGGCTGTGGCCACTACGGCCTCAGAAGGCCAGACAACATCAGATGTCTGGTGGTCTAACACCACAGCCTGACAGCACTCCCTCTGGGTTATGGGGAGAACCCGGGAGCCTTTGTTTCCCCTGTTTGCATATTTCAAGTTGATTGGTTACTGTTTCCCCTCCTTCCTGTTTTATGTATAAGTTTATGAATATGTATCCCCTTAGTTAAATATGTATTAAGTCTGGAAAGGTCTATGTTCCCCATTGGTTATCCCCTGTTGTCCCTCCTTCAAGTGCTCCCCATTGGTTGTTTCCCTGTGAAATCATCCCCTTTTGCTGCCGCAATGCCTCCAGTGAGCGCACTGGGCAACCGCTCACGGTTCCAGGGGCTGCCGGGCTGCTTCAGAGATGCGGTAGGACTGCCGAAGATCCAGCAGAGTTTCACCTAGTCCACTGATGTTCCAGGTGTGCCAAGAAAGGAGAGACAAGAGGAGGGGCTCCTCAGATGTTGCATTTGGGTACCAGGATCGTGCCAGAGAAGCACTGGCACCGCATGTTACAGTTACATAAATACCAACACGAGGGGGCAGGGGAGGGTACAAGCATCCTATGAAGCAGGGGTGCAGGATTTGAATTTGGCAGGCTTTGTATAGGATTGCGAAATACAGAGCCCTCCAGGGTGGGAACCAGATACCAAGGGGGGGAGAGGGGAGATAGCAGAGCCTGGCCATGAGATAAACCAAAACTGGCCATAGCACACCGCAACATCTCTTCCGCTTTTATTTATTAAAAAGAGCTGACGGCGTTTTCGTCTCTTCCACATATTGAACTGGACAGCTGCCTGGACAAGGTCTTCTTCCTTTGCCCAGTCTAGCTGTGGGGTTAAGTCCAGTAAATTGTCTTTGTGCGATGGAGTGGCAGTTTCATTCATGCCAGCATGTGGAGGTTTCATGTGATTTTTGCTTAGTTTCTTGAGGGGTTTTTTTGGGAGCTCAGCTGGTGGCTGCAGCAGCATCCCTGCCCCGAGGGACCTGGGCCTGGAATGAAAGGCTTGGGCACCAAGGTTACTGCTGGGGGTTCCCTGCACCCCTTCGCCCAGTGTCCCAGCTTCCCACAATAGAAGCAGGGACACTGGGGTAGGGGTTTCTCTGGATAGGACTGGGGTAGAGGGGACGGAGAGAGGGTTCAGGGGAGAGTTCAGCCCAGAGTGATCAGTTCCAAGCTGAGAGGGACAAGAAACAGTCTCAGGGAGACCAGAGTGACGGTAGCAACTCCACACAAGTAGGCGGTTTGCGCCCCATGAGCTGATCTTATCAGCAGGGTGAGGGATAGGAGGGGGAGGTGGGAAGAGAGGTAGAACTGGGGATGGGGACCTCACGCCGAGCTTCGGAAGGGTTAATTCCCATAGCTCTATCTTTTTCCCCGCTGGAGTGAAAAAAGGCAAAACAAAACAAAAAACCCTGGGTGTCTTTCCCCCCTTCGGACCCGCGCTCCAATGCAGGGGTCCAGGAGCCACTCATACTGAGTGCCAAGCTCTCCAGGGGTTGAACTCATCCCAAGCCAACTCTAACCAGTCGTAGAAATAGCCAGGAAAAATAAAAAATTCCAGCGGGGTCCTTCCTCTGTTTGAAGCAGCTTCCCAGAGACTGCAGGCATTACCAGGCGGCAGCGAGAGCTGCACGGTTTTGCATGCATGGCAGCTCCATGTGCGCAGCACGCCAGCAGCCTGCCTGACGGGCCAGGACACAGCCGTAGATTGGTCATTTGCAGCCATGGTGGAGTGGGGCAGCTCCGTGGCAGCGCCGCAGCTCCCAGCAGGGCAGGGGAGGGCCCACGCACCAGGCAGTCCCGTGCGTGGCCCGTGGTGGACTGGATCTGTCCCCCACGGCGAGGGGGGAGGCGAGAGCAGAGCCTGGCCATGACGTAAGCTGAAACTGGCAATAGCACACTGCAACATTTTGCCTTTCTCCATTGGCCGTAACACCTTCCCCCCTCCCCCCCCTTTCTCTGAGTATAAAACCTCTGGACTGCCCCCCCCGCTTTGTTGGGGCTCTTCATCACTGGAACCTTCACACCATTAAATCCTTTATGGAACTCACGTGAAGAGTCCCTGTCTCCTTCTTTGCCTTTACATGCACCTTTCCACATCTGCAGCTAGGAGACTGACTCCTTGGGTGGGGGAGGCTTGCCTTTGAGCAAGAGGGTTGCTTTCTATGAGGCACAGCTGGAAGCCCGGGCTGTCCTCCAGCTGACAGCGCAGCACAGCCTCAGATTAGTATAGTAGAAGCCCTCTAAAACCCTGACTGGAAACTTAAGTAGCCAATAGATACTCAAATGTTGTTGATTTTACACACAAAAACAATATCCATTGCTTCAGTTTAACACCAAATGTAAAAAAAAAAAAAAAAAACTAAAATTATCTAGTCACAGCATTTACACATGTCGATGGCATGTGAATATGTGGGGGTTTTTTCAAAAAAAAGGTTTTAGGAAACACTATTCTTCACTCACCCAATAGATTCCTTCCCCTTACCTGAAGAGCATATCCCTGCGCAGGACAGACCAAAGATGTCAAGCCCATACACTCCCATTTTTGCACAGTAGTTTGAAAGGCCAAATACAATGCTTTGAGAAGATAATACAACTCAGTGCACAGGCTTGTAATAGGTAATACTGTTGAGTTTTTAAAGCATTTTTCTCTTATACTGCACACTTCATAGTTCCTTTGCTTTAGGAGGTGGAGGATTCAGAATGATTTGCTACTTATTATTCCACATTAATTTCTTCCAGCTCCACTGCTCATTCCTTCAGAGCCATTAGAAGGTTACAGCATCAGGGAAAAAAAAAAAACAACATTTCAATCAATGTTTCTAAAGAAGGGTGGGAAACTGCAGAAAATTATTATTTCAGACTACAAAAACACATTTACTAGTAGTTCTCCCACATGTCTTGCTGCACCATCCCAGTGAAGAGCAACAACTGTGGAACAGCAGAAGTAAACATTATATGGTACCACAGGAGCACAGAAAAGAAATTAAAAGGGGTTCTTTGAATCTGAGAACAGATGTTTGACTTATGTTAATAAAACTGGCATAAGCACCAAGAAAGCTTTTCAGAAACAGGACAATTTACATTTTCCTGTTATTATAGGTTAAAAGACAAAATCTTTCATCTCTCTAAATATCTGTTGCTGGAAGCTGCCTTGGTAAAAACTTTCAAAACAGATACCCACTAAGCATGCAAGACTTCAATATCCTAAAAAGTTACAGAAGGTGAAGCAATAGGGGGGAATTACTAACACAAAGCTTCAAATTTTTCAAAGGTAATGCTTAAAAAAATTTAGTACAAATTTCCAACTTGGAGGTTATCATATCTGCAGCTGAAGCTACTAGCTAAAGAAATGAATTTCTACTTGTAAATCCACAGAGTTTAAAACACGGGCCAATAGCTCCCGTAGGATGACCTCCAATACTGAATCTCCATGCCAGTAACTGCCTTTACATGCAAAGATCCATCACAACCTCTGCCAGATAATTTCAGTCTGTTCTTTGGAAATGATAGAGTTCTGAATTTAATTCCTTTTCTGAGCTGCCAGCCCACCACTTGAAGCCATGAAGCCTAAGGATTTAGTTAGATGTAGAATTGTCATAAGCACACTGAAAGCAAGAAGCCTTCAGTTTCTCCACAAAGGAGGAATGATATAGATGAGGCGTAGATATTCAGACACAAACTCTAGTCATGTTTTGCTGCACTTCATCATGAACTTCATATTGCCTGTACCTGGAAAGCACTTTCAGATCAGGTTTGCTGGGATGCAAGCACAGAGGCTCTTCATATATAAGACCAGAGCTGGGATGATCAATGACACGAAGTTAAAAGTACTTTTAGATACAGACCATAGCAGAACTTTCTCAGGCTGTAAAAAAATCTACCAATCTGAACTTATGGTAAACTGCTTCTCAGAAATCTGCCCTTCATTTCTAATATAATTTTAAGTGGGCATCTATTAGGTGAGGAAAAGGCATGCTAAATTATACTTTTCCAAACCAAGACAACTAGCTAGGGATTACATTAGAGTGAACATAGGGCTATTTTCATTTCAGATGTGGGTCAGTGGCTTGGAACTGTACATAAGATTCCACTCTAGAACTTGACCAAAATTTGGAAAAAAGCAATAGAAGTAAGACCTAGGAGGGACTCAGATCTGAAAAAACACAACAGCAGACCTACCCAGAGATGGGGGCAACACTGCAGCCTTCCACAGTGAAGGGCATGTGAATGGCTATTTCCAAAAAAAAATTGTGACATTGACAAAACTGTACCAGTATTTCTATTAGAAATACTAGCTGAAAACTATCAGAAATCTTAGCTATAGCTGGAATAATATAATAATTACAGGGGTTCTAAAACAACTGTCATCCCTTGGCACATTTAAGGGACATGAAAGACAAAGCAGCAGTAAATTACCACAGTGAATATTCTAGAACAGTAGCAATAAAGTTCCCCAGATCGGTCTTTTCCACTTCCAGTGGCTATTTCCACATCACACCACACATACATTTAAGCCTCCTTATTGTACACATAGCCAGGTGAAACAAAAAAGGTTTTCAACTATCCTGAAAATCCAGAAGTATGTTTCAAACAAGGAAAAGATTCTTCACCCAGAGAGTGGTTCGGCACTGGAACAGGTGCCCCAGGGAAGTGGTCACAGCACCAGCCTGACAGAGTTCAAAAAGAATTTGGACAGTGCTCTTGGGCACATGGGGTGGTCCTGTGCAAGGCTAGGGTTGGGCTCCATGATCCTCATGGATCCCTTCCAAATCAGGAATTATTCTATGTAAAGTTTTCAAATAGTATTTTAAATTAATCCCAAGAGACAAAGCCAGATCAAGTTTACAGATCAAAATATTACCAACCAGTTCTTCACACTCACCTTGCATTTATGACCTTGAAATGAAAAAGGCCATTCAGATATTTTTTTTTCCAGAGTCTGCCAATAGCTGAGAATTTGTTTATTTTTAGTATTACATGGATCTGAATGCAGTAAAACTATACAGTGGTTTTATGCAGTATTAAAACTATCAGATACATTGTTTTGTCAATAACAATTGAGTCACCTTCAAAACACACAAGCCAGGTGTTCTCTTAGACACATAAAAAGGAACAATTTTAGATCCGTAACACAACTAATGGACATATACAACAACTCTTTTAAAATCTCATAGGTATTCTTAAATACAGGCTGGAAGGGAAACCCAAAAGCTCTACTTAATTGCAAAGTAAATCTATCTTCAAGTTCTCTTAAAACTCAATTTCATCTTCCTGCAACAAGTATTTTGTTAAATCAATTTTGCCTATCTACAAATATTAAAATAAGCATTTCTCCTTGATTTAGGTCCAATAAATAGTGTTGATCTGTGACTGTCTGGGTGTTCTTCCTTTTACCACCTTTTAGATACTACTTTAACATTACCCTATAAAGACAAGGCTTGCATAGCTAACCAAGAGGATTATTATAAGGACTCCACTCCAAATAACGAGGAGCCAAATGATACTTCAAAATTGAATTGGACTCAATGATCCTTGTGGGTCCCATCCAGTTCCAGATAATCTACCATTCAAAGGCTTTCCATAAACAAGGCAAGCAGCTCAAATTATCATTAGTCAAAGTAATATCACTAAATTAATTTAGTGATATGCAAATGTGTAGCAGTGACCCAACCAGCTGCCTCCATGAGAACTGGAGAAATAACGGGCAGATTTTCCTTCCCAGGACAGTTAATCTGAGGAAGATGGAGGCAGCATGTTTGGGGGAAATTCTCTCTCTGCCACATTTTAACCCCATCAATCAAAGACCCTGTTCCAGCTCTGTTATTTTAATATTCATCACATTGCTTTACTATTCAACAGTTACTAGAAACTTCTACTGTTCTGTTATACCAATCAGTTAATGCAAATATGTTCTGCCTTTGCCCAGAACTCATTGCAGAACTGTCACCCCTCATCAATCTGTGGTTTGATGAGACCCTGGACCCTTCCACTCTGACCACCCCTCTCCCTTCCCCATAAAACTCTGGGTAACCACCCCCTCGCGGTCTTTCTGACAGCTCACATCCTGAAGAGACAATAAAACCTGGGTACTGCTATCAGGAGTCTGTTCTCTCTTCTTTGCTTCTACCTGCTTTAATAATAACGACTGCTCTGCCTCCACGGTGGAGGTAGTACCTAGGTAAATAGATACACAAAGAAATACCGCTCCTCTGCGGCCATCTATCTGACCAAGAGCACTGGATATTTGTCCCGCAGAACCCTGGGCAGTTTTGCGGTCCCCAAAAAGTGTTACAAATGTACATAAAAGAATATCCCCAGCTAGCTTCTACTGGAGCAACTAGCTCTAGCAGGTGACTTTCTAAACCATAACCACAGCTTTTCTCCAAAATAAGTTGGGTATCATTTTAGATCCACTTTTACTTTGATCAAGCTCCTTTGCTCCTTTCTGAGCCAAACAAGAAATAAATGCCTTCCTTTCAAGTCCAACAGAATCAACTGCTGCCTGAACAAGATCAAGGCAGTAATTTTGGATTCTAAAACAGTAGGACCAAAGTATCCTTTTAAGAAAGCAGGTTATTCTAGATCTTCATTCTAATGCACAAAACATTATTTTCCTATTTAGATTTGAATACAAACAGACTAGACAGAGCAAGGTACAAGTAAACCCACCAAGTTTTCTTTAAATCTAAAATTTAACTGCTAGACATTGATTGTTCTTTCATCCAGCTTTTTAGGTTTTGACTAATAAAAATTTAATAGGGGATAGAAAAATGACAGGGAAGTCTTAAAGATGACTAAATGAAAATAATAAAAATTTCAGTTGTACTTTGAGTTAACTCCAGCACATGTGTTGCTCTCACCGTGCAGGAAGACAAGCATTCAGATTATTTTGGATCAAATAGACTTTTCATTACAAGTCTTCGAAAAATGAGAAAATATGTTTTTCTATAAGATCAGCAGCACATGGAGTTGAAATCAGGCTCCTTGTTGCCAGAATATTGGCAGAGAATGGATTGTAAAATTCCAAGTCAACAACAAAGCACCATGACATGTTCAGGATTCAGACAACTAATAAGAGACATGAAAATATCTGTGTGTTGAAACACGTGTTGTTTCAAAACAGACAGAAGTACAATAGTTTGCTGATACAAACACTTTAAACACAGAAGTATGCAATTTATTAAAGCACATTCTGGTAATACTGTATGTGTTTCCGCATATGAATTATCAGTCTCATCAACTTTAACACAACTAATGACATGCATTAATGTTTGTAAATCAGGGCCAATAAATATTCTGCCTAACATAGAGAATTAATAAGTCAGCATTCTGAAAAGCATACAGCAAAATGTTATTTACACTCTAAATTTACAGGATAACATTGGACTAGCAGCAGCTGTAAGTGTTGGTTTTTTACTCAAATAAATGGATGATGTTTTGTAAGGTTTATGCAAGAATTAATTAGACATAGGCACATGCAAACTTCCAAAGTGCATCGCTCACTATGCTAAAGGGAGAAAACCAAATAATATCCAATTTCTCTGTCTAACATTTCATATTTGCTCAACTGTCAGCTCACAATGGCTTAATGGGACTTCAGTAACTGCAGCATTCATCAAGGCAAGCTTTTGGACAGCATCTCACCTGGTCTCTTCATCATCCCAAGCGATTCTCATGCCTTTCCCACCACCACCTGCTGAGGCCTTGATCATGACAGGGTAGCCTAACAGCGGGGAACAATTAGACAGAAGTTCAAACTTTGTTCAGTTGGTCAGAGGAACATGACAACTGACCACATATCCAATAAAGCCAGTAGACAATAACTTCGTTTATTAAAACACTTTGTTTGCAGGGAGAACAGAGGAGAAATATTTCTTTTCAAAATTTAGCTGTCAGTGCAGTAATTTCTACAGCCAAGAAAGGCTGTCTTCTCCAATTCATTTATACCAAAAAAACCCTGAATGAATTATTCCCAAATAATGAAGTGATTTATGAATAAGACATTTGACCTTTTTAAGCTCACATTTCTTTAGGAACATTTTTTTTCCTTTGTTGCTGCTTAAATAATATATTTTTTTAAAAATTAATAGCATAAATTAGTTGATCTTCATAAATTAAGTCTAAAGATTAAGTAAATATGTATCTTATCAACACTACTACTTCAATACATTTTAAATAACAGAGCAGCTCAAGAGCTGTGCTGCTTAAATATGATGTAATAGTATCAGAAAACAGATTACTTTTTTTACAATAAAAAAAGAATTCTCCCCAAACTGACAAGTAGTAAGAAAAAATAAGCAGTCTAAATCTGACAGCATTGTGCATAACTGGCAATATCTTACTCACAGAACAAGATACTGTAATATGGATATGAGGTAGGACCTTCCTTTTCTGAAAGCTAGAAAATTACCGTAACAAAGTACATATTTTAAATGCAGATTTAATAATGATCGTTTATCTTTTAATACAATCTTTCCATTCAAAGCAACTTCCTGAAACAATTTCTTCATACCAGAGAACTTCACCTTTTTCTTCATGAACATGCAAAAAACTAAAAATCAAGGACTTGATTAAAATGCTTTTGGCATTTCTAGGATAGCAGAAAATTCTTCCTGCCTTTGGTTTCCAGTATGTTTAATGAAAATCACAACATTAAGGCAAATATCAGACCAGCTGATAGCATCTGGCAAGAAGAGTCTATCAGTCCTTGAGAAGTGAAGACACATTATATAAAAGGCTTTGATCTGAGGACAGAAAGAGACATTTGAATATGGTTCCTAGAAGTGGTCCAGTCTACTGTCATATGTGTTACTGATATTTACAGTTTCTTACTGATATTTACATTTCTGGAATGTAGATCTACTCTTGCTCTGTCAAGTGGCAGCAATACAATATGCCCACCTCCTCCTCATAGTGATCTAACTGAAAGGATCTTCAGGAGAAGATAATTAAAACCAGAAAGATCTGGAAAACCTTTTTTTTTTTCCTTAAAAAGTATGAAATGGATACCGAAAAAAAGACGTAAGTATAAGAAACAGTAGTGTTGACTGAAAGGCAGGAAAGCAGCAAGGGTACAAGAGAGCATTAAATTAACCAAGAAGCAGAAAAAAAAATTCAATAAAATAGTTTCCAACGTAACACATTATTAGACTGTGAAACCCCAGGCTGTAAAGTATTCATGTGGCTGAAAGCTGTGGAGAGGTAATAGTTAAGCATATGTAGAGCACAAACCAAGCTCCTATAGACATGGATAACCAAAAGACTATAAATCTTCATGCCTTGGAGTCTAAAGTAGTCTCTTGTTACAATATATAAGGTTAAGACCAAACAGAGCATGCAAATAACCTTTCTAGAGTCTCTCTTACATTTCCATATGAACTACCTGACACTGCCCATAGAGGGGTACGGGATACGTCACAGAGTAACAGTGAGTTTGATCTGGGCCTCTACAATCCCAGAGACTAAAGGGTAAAGGCAAAGTAACTCTAGATTACATGCAGCAACAGTGAAGTTCAACCAATTTTTATGAAATGCAGTATATGCAATATCTACACAAGAGCATTTTATTGATGTTGGAGCTGCATTTTCAGATCCCTGGCAGCTGCCAGGCTCAAGTCACTGGATACCTTGAAATAAAGCAAAAAGCACATCTTGTATAACTTTCACACAAGAAATGGGATTTTACTGGATAACGCTAGCGAACCTCTGGCAATCCTATCACCATCTGGAGACCCTGTCCAACCCAAAAAGCTGCAAGACTGAAATTTTGAAATAAGCATTGTTTTAAGCCTTATTATGACAAATGCACTAAGACAATTTCCATCACCTAATCTATTTTATTCAATGTTACATGTGCTTTAAAAAAATCATCATAAATTATGCTGCCAATTTCAGTCTAACAGTATCAGTCTCTTGAATGGTTTGCTGATTTTAATTCTGTAAGCAGAGTCTAATCTTAATTTACTGTTCTTTAGTTTCAAAAGCAAACAGGCGTGTTGAAAGTGAGCATTGGTGAATCTTTATATGCTCCAAAATGTAATTCATATATCACAACTCACATGTTTAAATTATCAGAGAGTATACACAGGTTACTAGGATAATTCACTAAGTGTAGGACCTCTTTGCTTCCCCTCCCTCCCACCTTTTTTGTACAGTGATTATATGTCAACCACACTCATAGGGTAAGGCAGTTAATGACTCCCAAGAGCCCCTATATAATTAAAAATAAAGTAAGTTTTTAAAAAATTAAGTAAGGCCTGGTTTGAAAAAATGCATACAGCTTTTCTGGTTGAGAAGGAAAAATTGCAACAGACCTCTACAAGTTCGTACGTAAATTAGCCAGTCCCCTGAAAATAAGGGTGCTCGAGCTTTTGTTCAAATGTTAGGTGACACACTCCTTGCTCTTGGTGGCACTGAACAAAGCTTAAGAGCAGCTCTTTAGCCAATACCAAAGATTGAAAGGAAGGCTTTGTAAAATTTAAGTTTTGCTCACATAGTGGATATAGGATACTGGGATCAGAATGCATTACTCAACACTCTCCACTTTTGTACTATTCAGCAGCAATGAAAATTGCTGAAGTATGTTCACATGGATTGGTTGGATTAGTTGTGGGAAGGGAGAAACATGCAAACGATTTCTAACACCATTTATAAGTACCCACAACAACAGCAATGAAAATACTCACAAAGCAGACACATTTTTGAGTAGGTGTTAGGTTTTCAATCCTTCCCTCAAATTAGATGCCAATTTATGTGAAACTAAAATTGCACGTGAGATTAAAACCTGCTCTTGTTTTACAGTTTTACATTCTTGTGATGCCTCTTAAGGATGGGTGTAAAGATCTTAGGAGACAAGAAGGTAAAAAGCTGTCAGACTTGAAGGTCACTGTGCCTATTTTTGTTACTAAATAGGTACTCTTAAGTTAGGACTGCTTTGTTTCCAGGACAGTTACTATGCTGAGAATCTGAATGATAAAAGGAGTAAACAAACTTCTGATGTCCCACACCTGTTACCTCCCACCCTTTGCCACCAAGGTTTTTAGACATCATTTAACCACTTTTACAAAGTTGCAGGTAGGAGAAGACAGAACACATTGTGCAATATCAGTTTGAGCAATATTGCATGTGGCAATACCAGATTCTTTTCAATATCTATTATTAAAAGCTAGCACTAATTAAATCCATGTCAAATGGAAAATGACCAAAAAACCATGTTTTTCATCTCTTTAGTTTTCTACAGACTTTAATTTAGTTTAACTGACTGCACTTCATAGCTGTTCAATCCTTTCAAATAGAGGAGTCAAACTTTCTGGAGTTTCATCAATGCTTCAGAATCAAGAAGCAAACAATTCTTAATGTACAACTCTACAAACAGACCTAAAAGCAGCATGGGAAAAGGGCCAATGTAATTAAGGATGACAGAAAGGATCACAAGAGCAGAACAGCCCACACCAACAAATAGAGAAGAGAGACTGTAGAAAGGAGCCAATACAGCAATTTGTGCTCAAGCTTCTTCCAGTTTCCAATTTAGCCTAGTATCTCTGCCACATTCTCTTGACAACTCAGGAAAACATCTCTAATCAGGAGCAAAAAGAAGGTTGCACTCCCACACCTAGAAGATGTGTATCCATAGATAATAGTCACTGAAACAGGTAAAGGCTGTGTTCTCAGCCCTGAAGTGCCATGCTCCACTACTACTGGATCTCTGACCAGAACACAGCAGGGAGAAGCAGGAAAAAAACACAGGCAGCAAGAGAGCATCACACAGAATTTTACTATTTTAAGCACTGACCCACAAGGGTTTTTTTTAAATAATTACATAAACTTTCTTAGAAGAATGAAACTGGATTAGTGAAATTAGAAACAATCTGAAAGTATTCCATTGCATATCAAGTGCTTTATACACAAGCACAATACATTACATATATATATATATATGAGACCATAATTTCATTCTATCTTAGATACTTTGAAATTAAAATCACTACGTTTCATTCTGATCAGTGGTCACAATTAGAAGCTTAACCAAACTGATCAACTTGTCGAAACATGGGTGGGGAAAAAGCTAGAAGGGACATTTTTGTTTCACTACCTGGCATCATAGTACAAGCCCTTCTTGTATCAAAACAGTTTAAGAATTTTCCATCTAAATAAAGCAACACCCAGCTGTCTGTAATTGACTTTATTATCACAGATTTAAGACTGCCTTGATATAATGACCTCCAAAGTGCTATTGATATCAAAGACAGGAACCAGTCAACAGAACACCAGAAGAAGTCCGAAGAAAATTAAAAAAGAATGTATTTTAAAGGGTGTCTAGAAAGTCACTGCATGCCTTCTGACTTACACTCATCAAAACTCTTTTTAAAAACACTTGCAGGAAATCCTTAAAACACAAGATCAAGAAAGACTAGTGAAGAGAAACTGAACTGAAATAAAGTCACAATACTATGTCTTTATTCAGGCCTAAACCAAATTTAATTTACCATTCTTTTCTGAATGTTCCAGTTTGGTTAATAACCTCTTTTCGTTAATGCTCCCATGACAGTGATCAGTTACGACGGAATTTCACAACAAGGACACAAAACCTGACCCACAGAAACGCTGACTTCAATTGTGTCAACCTAAAAGTCAGACAAGCCTAGGAGGGGTTTCAGGGCAGCTAACCAGTACAGGGTAAAAGCAAGCCCCAACTTAAACTCAAAGTGGAAAGATCTTACACTGCTTAGAAGCTATCTATAGTAGTGCAAGTCCCACTTTCTATCTGGCACATAAAGGCACAGCAATAGCTTTTGACATAGGTGAAAAGCTGTTTATCTACCTGTGCTAAACCTAAATAGATTCTCATGGTTACAGTAACAAGGGAAAATTAAAGAAAAATCAGATATCTTACTTCATTAGATTCTTCTTTTAGAAAGCATTTAAAAACATGTATAATTTCAAACATATGGTTTAGTATTTTCACTAATATGAAGCTTTAGTAAATAAAAGCCAAACCTCATTAAACACATATAACACTTAACCTTCATCAAAATGAGTCCCAGATTCCTTTGTTGGTTGCTCTTTTCACCATTCTGTAAGATATTCAAAAGCTGAATAGTGACTTTATTTCAGCAAGCAGAGAAGGCTGGTGCTCTGGATCATATTCAAGCTAGCTGCAGTACACACAGTGATGAAGAATGAAGATCATAACACCACTGGTGTCAATCTCAGTATAAAGAGAAATGTACCATGCCTAACTTCTGACTATCATGTCCAGTTGCAGATACACTTTTAAATAACTCCTTTAGTGAAGTACTCATTACTGCATATTACATTCATTCCACAAATCATGGCTGCACTTGTTCGGTAAAGTCCAGTTTGAAAAACTCAAATGTGATGATTTAAGAGACAGGGCGTTAATGCCTAGATTCTTCCAGCCCTGTAGGCAACAGGGAACTTAAAAACTATTAAACATTATTTGTTCTATAGGGATTACTTATTACACATTCAATTTAGTCAACCATGTCTGCTGAGAGGCACACAAATCCCACCATAGCTAATTTAAGAACTTACCAATTTCCCTTGCAATTCTGACAGCTTCATCTGCATCCTGTAAAAGGAGGAAATGAGACCCAACGTTAATCCCATCAGCCATTGCACTATGTCCTGAGGGCAGTCATATATTGCACTACTGTCTCCTCCGATTCATTTAATGTTTGATTTTACAACCTTCTGACCCTTTTCAGCCAGAGGAATGTAAAATTAATACCATAAGTGGAATGTAAATTCTACCTCATCATTAGTACACTGAGAAACTCAAAGCAACGAGGAATCAGCTGACAGGAAACACAACCAGGATCACAAAATTATTTTCTGCAGTTGTAGAAATTTAATGCTAGAATTTAGAAGTTTACAATCAATAATGGACCATAAATCAGATCGTTAAAGTTTGTCCACTACCAGCTTGTTTCTGTCCTCACAGGTATTCCTTGTGTTTTCCTGGTTGCCGTCAGTAGGGGGAGTTGATTCTCTATTGTTTGGGAGTAATTCAAGTTCAGAAAAAAAATCCTGCAGCACTTCTTTAAAGACAAATGGGTTTTGTTTACTCAAGAAAGAACACAAGCACTTCAGTTTTGAAAGTTTCGCATTCTGAAGACCAAAGAAACCTTAAATGCATCATTTTCAACTGTATCTGAAAGGAAAAGATTCCCATAATTGCTTTCATTTAAGAGTTGTACATTACTAGCATATGACAACTTAAAAAATCCGTTTGCGGATGCCATCTATTGCTTCAGCTGTCTCATACTACTGTAGCCTGGTACCGAAAAAAGGCCTGGGAAACTCAGAGAATAAAAACCAAAATACTTGAATTTCTTACTTTTCAATAACCAAATCGCTTCTCCTGCAGTAGTT
>VYZT01031460.1:0-12848 GCA_013400735.1 Pomatostomus ruficeps
GTTGTGAATGCACTGTTGCTTAGAGAACACCTCTGGATAACCAGGTAAGAAAAAATCTTCTGAGCACTCATGAAAAGTTTCTCATAACCATATCTTTCCAGTTTAGCTAACTGAAAATATTAGAAAGCCTCTTCACTCCTACAAAATTTAAGTTTTGGATCCGTTTAGTTTTTAACAGTTGCCTTCACCTGTAGCATTCTTTTTTGCTATTTTGATCTAATATTTATTGATTCAAATCTTCTAATAACTGAGGGAAGTCCACAGACAGTGATAATGCAGAAAATGTGCCTTATGGTATATTATCTATATTAGAAAAATCATCTTGAAGGTATCCATACCAGGTGTTTGTGTTAAAAATCATAAATCAGTCTTGGATAATACAGGGTTTAGGTTTTTTTATATCTGGATTTTGACTTCTGAACATGCTGCCCAGGAAGGTTGTATAGTCTTTTATTCTGGAGGTTTTCAAGCTCCAGCTCAACAAAGCCATGGTTGACCTGTTCCAGGGTTGGAAACGATCCTCCTTCAAGTGAGAGATTAGACAGTCCAGGAGTCTCCTTCCAATGGAGATTTCTGTTATTTTGAATCTGAATTACATTTATCATCTTTTTCCACAGTCATGAAAACTCAACTTTTACAACTACATGAAGTCATGAAAGCATAAAGGAAGTCTTCTAAAGCTGAGACTTAAAATAGCAGGGATGGCAGTGCTGAAGAACAGCAGGGCCTGAGAGTCACTTCAAAACAAACTTGAAGGCAACCTCAGCAAGTTTCTGACTTAAACTTGAGAACTAGCCTGAAAAAGATACTTTGGGACCTTATTTTAGGGAATATTGAATAAGACAAAGTGACTTCCAATACAATAATAAAGATCTGTCCCAGCTGTATAACTTTAGGATTCTGTCCAGAGGAGGATTCAGCAAGAATGATTCCCTGAGTAACATGAATATAAACACTTTGCTCTTTATAGAAGTATGTGGGAAAGTAAGGCTGTCGGCTATATAATGTGCTGTGGAATCACCAGCATAACAATTCTGATCAGAGCTGACACCTCCCATCTGTTTCTATATGCAGTCTGTTCAGCATAAATCATAAACAGATGGTGTCATGGTGTCAGTGTCTCACAAGTCATGCTGCAGTCACCAGGTGTTAGCTAGGGCTCACTTGATGCCTAACTTTGCCACTTTACCCTTAATTGTTGAGTGTGTTTCACCCATCAAAATAACCTTTTATCCCTCTGAAGCCAACTGCTTGCTGGTTTCCATGGTGTGGGTGGCCAGAGAACAGGTTTTTCCACCAGCCAAGCTGTTCATCTTCCAAAGCTGCCTGGCTGCAGCACTATTGTCAACAAGTTTTTCAGAGGATCAGGGGCTGGTAGTGCATACTGACTCCCTCCAACCAATTTCCCATCTCTCTGCCACCCACATAGTTAGCCTGATTCTCAGAGCAGCACATGCTTCCACTCTCTCATCCTACTAATTTGTTAGCTGGGGTAGCCAGTCCTTTTGCTTTACTCCACTTGATCTCACAAGCTAGGCAGGGCTGGAAAAATAGCCTACCTTCATGTAAAAAGCCTCCCATCAGTCAAGGATTTTGAAGGATTGGATAATGGTGATGTAGGGCTTAACCCTTATTATTTGTGACTACTGTTGAACATCTGGCACTTTAGTGAGAGTTGTTTCTGGTTCAAAATCCAATCAGCTAAATTCTTCCTCTCTGATTTCTCCCTGAAGTTGCAGCTGAGCATATTCAACTACATCTGAATGACTGAAATTAATTTTTCTCTTTTGTGGTTTCCTCTTTGGTCATATCAAGGATTGAGTTTGAAATTCATCTCTCTTGTGTTCTGACTTAGAACACAAGAAGCTGTAAGAAACTCTGAAGTTTCTTAATTCTTCCTGATATTGTTGAGAGCCAGAGTCTTGGCTGTCCTGTTCAGCAAGAGAGTGCTGCTTCAAAGCTTGGATTTAAGTCTGGACCGGTGAGTTCAAATAGCTGGGAGTCATCTGTGCCTCAGTTTAACTGATACCTCTATCAGACTCCTGGACAACTGCTTTTAGCAGTGCAGCTGCAACTCTGGGATGTGACATCAGCTATTAATGGCTCTGTCCAGAACCCATGACACAGGATGGACTTTGTCCAAGGGGGAATGACTCTTAGCTTGCAGAGGCAAAACTCCAGGATATTAATTCTTCAGCTCAGCAGCAGCTTTAGTTCTTGGATTTCTCCAAAGCCTATGTTTGAGAAAACCACTGTGAGAGTCAACAGCACCTGAATGCCTTGCAAATCAGAACAGCCAAAGTTCATCTGCTGTCCTGTCGCTTTGACATGTGTGTCTGTGTTCAGAAGTGGGGCACCGCATCGCTGATTTATTTCAAATCAAGCAACAGCAGACAAAACTCCAAAGCAATTTTCAGCCTGAGTAATCACTGCAAATTTGCTCCAAATGTTGAACAGATGGAATCTGTATATGACTTCTCTGAGTATAAACACAAGCACCCTGTCATATTTCAATTGCTGATGTAATAACACAACGTGGCTCTTGCTAAAGGGAAGGTACATGAATTTGGGGGTCTGATTATTTGTTTTCTCAGTGCAGTAAAAGATCTGGTGTATTCACTTGCAAATAACACACAACACTTGCCAATTGGTTCCACTTCATTCAAATATTTAATCAGCAAAGCAGTAGCATGAGTTCACTGCAAAAGGTGTATCATTGATATCAAAACCAATTTAGGCTTAATTTAGTTTCCTCTTGCCACATTTGGTCACTTCTGATATGCAATCTGGCCTGAAAAGTGAAGTGGAAGGGAGGGGGTTCTTATCTTGAGTTGTGGACTCCTCCCCAGCTGAAGAGGAAGGAGCCTGGCAGCCCCCAAACAGGGCTCATCCACAGTCTCCTCACTTCCTCTCTGGCTTTAGGAAAGTCTCTTACCAATTTGTGGTTGTATCTGTGAGCTGAGAATAGATGGTTTGAGATCCGTTGATGAAAAATGTACAAGTTAATAATCTGACTGTTATGGTTTAAGATGGGGATTTCAAATGGGAGAGTGAAGCTCTGTTCTACCTCTGCTGCTGGTGTCTGTGGCCCTGCATGAACACTATTGTAGCAAATGAGGAACAGGAGTAAGACCCCCCTACTTCTCAAAGGAATTACTGGAGGCCCCACAGACTTCTGGTGGGTTGTCTGGGGCAGATTATCCTGACTCTTCATAGGTGTTTCCCAGAAGGGACCTGTGCCCTCCTCCCCAGTACCTCCAGAGGTGATTGGGATCACGGTTTTCCTATGAATGTATGGAAAAGGTATAGCTGCTCCCTCCCTCAATACCTGGCTTTTACCTCTCTATTTTCCTTCTACTCCAAGAAAGGAGCTGGAATATTCCTCTCGCCTTCTTCCCCTTCACTGCAGTGAGTCTCCTAACACTGTTCTCACCTCCTGAGCACCTGAGATCACTACCCCTTTTCCTTCTTCCCCCTCTGACAGCTCCAGACCTGTTCATGACAGGAGGCATCCTAATACTACCCTCCCTTGCTGAATCCCCAGTGCATCAGGACCCTTTCTTCAGAAAACTTGAGCTGCTGCAGGCAAGTGCCCTGAGCTTTTCCTGCCACCTTTTCCCAGTCACGTAAATTCATTACATCCAAAACATATCCTGAGTGGAAGAGAGGCCAAGCAGCCAGATGATTGCTGTAGCTGATTGCAGCATCTGCTGGAGCCTCATTAGTGTTTTAGCTTTCGGACGTAGTCATTTGCTTCCAGCAAAAGCTGCTTTAGGCTTACACATGTGAGGCCAAGTACCCCAAGAGAGGATTTAACATGGCAGACCTATGTGTTACTGTTTTACATAATGTTTGGTAAGAAAACCAGCTGTCATTTGCTCTTAGTCAGTTGACTAGATCTTCAGCAGATTCCAATACTTATGGCAAATCTCTTTCCTGATGAAGATGCTAAAGGTGTCGAAACCAAACACATACTATAATGTTTGGGAATGTGCCATATTCTGAAATGTGTGCAGGATTTTCCAGCTTCCACTCTTTCCTTTTAGATCTTACTAATATCATCTATATAAATATAGAGACATGCAGTTTTTCACACCTCAAACTTCTTTTTACTTCTCTGTTATCCTCTTCTTCTGTTTAATAGATGTTTTAAATCTCTTCACTGTCGGCAGGTTCTCATCACCAGCCTCCACTCTGGATCTAGTTATATCTGCTTGAATTTTTTTTTAAACTCTTTTCATTCTTTTTTCTCCATTAGAAATAGAAGGGGAAGAAAGGGTACAGCAGTGTTCCCAGTATAGATTTCCAAGGGATTTCTCATCTTTTGGCTATGGAAATCAATTGCTGGAATCTCTCAGCACTGCCATTGCTGTCATAAAGTGCAGAAGTTGGCCCATGAGCTTCCTATGGTATCACTTGCTGACTCTGCTGCTTATTTGTGAGCTCTGGCTGATCTGATATTTATGACAGGCACTTGATCTCTCCCCTTTGAAATCTATTATAATGATGAGCTGTCAAAATATTTATCAATAATATTTGTAACTGAGAAACTGTAATCTAGGGGATAAACAGTGGTTTGCGATTTTGTTTTTTCACCTTTGCTATTTCAAATCTGTCATCTGTGTGTGCAATTACTTTCAAACTTACAGATTCAGTCAGATTTTTGTTGCTTTGAGTTATTTTTTGCTGTATTTCAGTGATGAATGCTGTGTCATAGCTTGTAAGTCACAGGATGGTCTCCAGATTCTCACATGATTAAGTAAAGGAAATTTATTTTAGTGCCCCAAAGCTCCTGCTAGTCCCTGTGTGCTGTGTACCTTTTTCAGTTATGTGCTGAGAGGCTGCATAAATCTTTTCAGGTCATGTCATTGCTAAGCCTCAACATCCTTTAACTGGAACCTCATCACCCTAAATGGGCTTTCATCTTTGCTGGCTGGTTTCCATTTGATGTTCTGCCACTGTGAATTGGGAACTGATGAGTTTCATCCCGGTGTTGCTATTGGGTGGATTTAATAACACTTTGCAGTCTGATGCAGCACCTTCCCAATACTAAGCTAGGTAATTTTTCTAGTAGTGCTATGTATGAGAATTAATTGAAAGCACATTCAAAGATATAGGTATCTTCTAAGTGATGGAAGAAGATAGTCTTGCTTTTCACTCTGCTCCATGATACAGAAAGCCACAGCTGAAAAAAAATGCAGACTTTGGAAAATCAGGATAATAAAATCTTGTTGAAAAATTGATCATTAATATGTTCAGGGCTGAGATTTTTCTTGGACCTTGTGTAGTGAATTCTATGGGGAAGGTAGTACCGAATGTTACTGCTCTGATGCTGTGCTATAGAGTTGTATCTCTCCTCAATATTGCTGCCCAAGGGTAATCTACGATACCATGGGTCTAACCCAAGCTGCTTGCAGCTGGAAAATCCTTTAACCTTGCGTGTGTTTCACCCTGCTCCCAAGGGAGAGGACTTGTCTTGTAGGATTCATCTGGTTTAATTTTTCAAGACCCAGGTCATGAGCAAGTGTTTTTCCTCTTCACTAGTGCCACTGAGAAAGTGCTCACTTTTTCTTTTATAGTATCAGATGGAAGACGCTTTTGTGAAGAAAGGGCAAGGAAAAGCATGTCCCTGAGCACCTGACCTCAGTCAGGATGTGGTACTGCAGATGCTGCTGAAAGAATGACCACTTGAAAGATCATGAGATTTGTGTAGTATTTCAAAAGCTATCTGCTTGCTCAGCCACATGAAACATAGGAAAAGAGGTCATGCATTATATTGTTTTCACAAAATCACAGTATTTTTTTCAAACTAGGTAAACTGCTGTACATGTGGTTTGTCGTCTAAACAATATTTAGCCCCATTGGCACTTTTTAACTTTCTGCATATTTTCAACTGCTGTAGAATTTTAAATCCTTCCTATTTAATATAGCTTTCACTGTTTGAATCCTTGTAAAGAAACTTGAAGTGTTCCCTGTACGTACACTTTTGAGAGCTGAAGCTGTGCCAGAATGCCTTCACAGATCCTGAAAATGGTAATTATAGAAATGGCAGTTAGATGTATGCACCAGGAACCTGGGGAGCTGCAATGTTTCTAGCTGCAAATAGATACATGGCCTAGGAAAGTTTAGTGTGGTGATTCTTGATAACAGAGAGGCATGTAAGAAATGTGGACCAAAGCAAGTACTTGTCCTTCTTTTCCCATTATTCTTGCTATTTTCAGTATTACTTTCGGTCACACATGGCTTCTCAGAGGAAAGCCCCCACTTAAGTCACTTACTGGTCTCTACTCTACAAGTGTATGTGACCATTTGAGCTGTGGAAGGCGAAGAGAAAGAGGGGCTATAATGGGGAGAACAGGACCAGAAGGCTGCTGGGTAAGTGAATGCCAACTTAGACATGGTGAAATCTTCTTTTCTCTACATGGAAAATGCTAATTAAAAATAAAATGCATAAACATCAGTGGGCTTTTTCTTTTCGCATTCTCAGCAAATGAACTCCAGGAAGCTTAGTTTTTCACCTTAGCCAAGTTTATCTATATTTTTGCTTTCCAAAAGAAAAATGTATTTTTTAAAAAAAGTTTTACGCAGAAGAGTATTTGGCTGAAACATGCTCTAGTTTCTCTTCAGATCATATAAATCTTTCATATAAAGCGTATACTCTCTGTTGAATGAGTTTTGGAATAAAATTTCTGGCCAGTCTCAGTCTTTGTACTCAGCACTGCAGCTGGTCTGTGGCCTCAAATCGAGTGGAATGTAGATCGTAGTCACGCTGCAAATGACCTTCCTGCAGTGTTTCTGAAAGCTGCTGCTTTTTCATGGAATATTTTTGACTTGGTAGTTCCTGGCGTGTGGCAGCTTTGCATGTAACCAGAGCACTTCTCCTGTGCTGTATATAGCTGGTGCTGCAAGTGCTGCCTCTCCAAAGGCGAGCAGGCTGCCTGGGAGGATGAAAACCTAAAGCCCGGGTGTCAGGCTGTGCTGTACTCGGTACAGGAATCCAACACGCACAGAGAGAGCCCTGCACAGCTTTGTGATTCCCAGGGTGTTGATGTTCTCCTGGCAAGTGTTAAAGCAGCCCTCAGCTTGGCTTGGTAGCACACTTACCCTGGTTAGATCTCCCCAGGGCCCTTCTGCATGCAAGTTCTCCCTGTAGGGCTTGTACCCTGGCCACTAACAGCATGCAAACTTTGTCTTCTCTTCTCAACACTGCCTGAAGATTTATTTCTCCATGCAGAGACAATGTGTACCTGCTTCTTGGAACACATTTGGAGTTTTGTGTTCCTGGAGCTGTGCATGGGCACTATTCTGACAGTCTTAATCTAGTCTAGAGGAAGTCAGTAAGAGAGGCATGAGGTCAGCTTCTCTCTTTAGGGAGCTATTTAATGTTTGTATTATTTGACTTAGAGTGAAAGGACACATTTAGCTTATGGTATCTCAACAAACAATACGGTCTTTGTTGAGTTGTGATGTCACTGGTGATGAAGGTCTTGCATCGCTGATCTCAAACAGGACCATTTTCTGCAGCTGATCTTTGAATAGATGAACAGATCCTCTGAAAAACACCCTGAAGACATTTACATACATTTTGAAACAAATTTAGTAGCTAGATATTTTTCCTAACAAATGATGGCTTTTTTATGATAATTGAAGTAATTGTTTTATTCTTCTTCCCACATCATCTTGTGGTAAATAATTTCTTTAATCCATTACAAATCTGTTGAGAACATTAGGAGAAAAATAAAAATGTAAAAAACTTTCACACCCAAAGTGCTGCTCTGCCTCCCTGATCGTTCTCACAGCCATTAGCTCCTCAGAGCCCCAGTTGGGAGGAGATGGCATCTGAAAAGATTTCTGTTGTTTTCTAGAAACCTTTTTGTATGAACAGTATCAAAAAGATGACAGGGAACATCCACATGTATTATTCACTGTTAATACTAATACCCTCTTTTGGTCTTTTTATAAATGACACCAGGTGAAGGAATCTGTGCCGACCTGCAACAGAGCAACCTACTTAGCTCTGCTTTGTGGTCCTAAGTAAAGGACTGCTCAAAACTTTTTGCAAAAGCTATTCAGGAACTTTTTTTTTTTAAATCAAAGAGACGGTGTCAGGTTTTGTAAATGCCTTACTTGCCTAAAATTGCTAATAGTTCTTCAATTTACAAAAAATGCGATTGTGTAAGAAACTTTCACTTCTTTTTCTCTGATTAACTTTTAAATTTTGCCTGGAAAAAAAAATCTGATCAATTTTGAAAATTTTTTGAAACAGCATCTCTGTGGCCTCATTTCTTTACAGGACTGTATACATTGGTGCATTTATGTACAGCATGCTGCTGGCTCTGCACAATTCAGCTATGGTCCTTCTCAGAAAAACATCCTGAATGGATAATTTCGACTGCAAAATCAACGACTCACTTGTAGATTCATTCTTCTCCACTGCAGATAACTAACCTAACTGAGGTTTTAGGGGGATCTTACAAAATTGTACCTCATTTCTCTCTATTAGCAGTAGAATCCAGGGGTGTCAGAGCTCCTAACCTGTTTGACTTAAGTTAAATGCCTGAATACAGAAGTGTGGTGGGATGAATCCAGGTTACTGCCCCTTGCCCTTTGTCCATCTGTAGTGGGGTTAAAAACAGCATCACAGAGCACAGGACCCAATCTCATGTGTTGGAGGCTGCTCTTGTTCTTCACAGTAGGGTTTGCAGCAGGATTTCCTGTGTGCTCTTTGAATCCCCTCTGAAAGAAGAACTGGTGTTTTCTGGACAGGCTTTTCCCTGGTGCTTATTGCCCTCTCCATTTTCTGTGGACTGCAGTGAATTGATTGCTTCATCCCTGGTTTGCTATTACTTACTTTTTGCTGATAGGAAATTGAGTGAGGGAGGCTAGGAGGGAGGGAGAAAGGGCAAAAATATCTGTAAGATTTGGGCTCCTGGGGTTAAAAGGTTATCTGCACTTTTAGAGTTATTCCCTCTTTTGCTGACATACAGTCCTTTCCTGGGAGGGTGTTGGGGTATAAGACTCTGTGTACATATAGCTAAATAAATCAACATCTGGTAGTGAGCTTAAGCACTGGACAGTAATTATCCATGTCACCTAGTTGGCAAGTTGCTGCCTTCTGTGGCTGGGCTGTACCAGTTGGCACAGCTAAGGGAAGATGATGCTTCAGAGACCATCCCTCACAGGCAGACTGGAAAATACTGTGCAGTGTCTGACCTCTCCTCTGTCCCCGACGTGCTCCAGCAAGCCTTGCTTCCTCCAGCACTTCTGTATGCCCTTATGCCCTGCTGCATGGCACAGATATTTCACCTGCACTTGCCATAAAATTATCACTCTGCTGAAATCACATAATGTGTTTAAGTCGTGTTATTTCAGGCATGTTGAATTAAACACCATGCCCGTCCCAATTCTTGAGGATACAAAGTATTACAAAGGCTGCAGAGGACATTTAGGGCCAGGACTTTGCAGTGTGCATGTGAAGATGAGCAGAAGGCTGAGACACCTCTCCTATGCAGAGAGGCTAAGGGAATTGGGGTTGTTCAGCCTGGAGAAGAGAAAGCACCTTCCAATACCTAATGGGGTTCAAGAAAGCTGGAGAGGGACTTTTTTTAAGGGCATGTAGTGACAGGACAGGGGGCCAATGGCTTCAAACTGAAGAAGTGTGGGTTTGGATTAGATATTAGGAAGATACTCTTTATTGTGAGGATGGTGAGGCCCTGACACAGGTTGTCCAGAATAGCTGTGGATGCCCCATCCCTGAAAGTGTTCAAGGCCAGGTTAGATGGAGCTTTGAGCAACCTGGTCTAGTGGAAGGTGTGGCCCATGGCAGGAGAGATAGAATGAGATCATCTTTAACGTCCCTTCCAACCCAAACCATTCCATGATTCTATGACTCACAGTGGTTCACTTGGCCCCAGTCTTGATCCTTTTGTTATTTAGCAGCACAGCCCTAAAGCATAGGCAGAGAGGCTGGAGGTCTGGAGCCAGCTGCCTCTGGGGGGAAGGGCAAAAGACAGGGGTGCTGACTATAAGACCTGGATCTGAGGAAGTTAAGGAAAAATGGAGAAGAGACATCTGCAACACAAAGGCATTGGCAAAAGGCTCCTTTTTGGGCCAAAAGTAATGTCATTGTGGGATTTATGAAAGCTGATAGTGCAGTTAAAAAGTGTTGCCCTGAAAAGAAGGTTGAAACAGCCTCTGTCTGTTAGGATTTATCTGTGCTGTTTGTCCAGGTCTCCAGCCTATAGTCTAGGGCAAAAGTCACATTATTTATATGTCCCATTTTAGGTTTCTAAGAGATCTTTAAATCATAGTAAATAAAGTACCCCCTGAAATCAGGTAGATAACTACACATGGATGAATGACTCTCTCCTTTGGGCTGGGGCTTCTGGGGAAAGTTGACAGATTAAGACCGTTTTGGTTTTTTTTTTTTTTTTCCCTTTTTCCCCGCAATGCTATTTGATACCAGAGTTAAATGCAGAAGCTGTGCCCACTGGGTGGGAATTCTGCACTTTTGATAGCTCTCTGAGGTCTGGCACTGACTGCTAGAACAAAGCTAGGGTGAATGAACTCAATAACAGATGTGAATTTATCTATCAGACATCAGAATCTGTCAGTACAACAACAACAAAAAGACAGTTATTTCTGATAATTTTCCTTCATGCAAGTCTGCAAGGCTTTTCCCCCTCAGAAATAGAAAATGGGAAGTACTTTTTGGTCAGACATGTCCTCTAAATTCTGTGGTTTGTGCTCCTTATAACTGCAGTTGCTGACTAGTAACAAGTGATTACTGTGATTACCGTTTTCTATTGTTATTTTTAAAACATAGATATAAATGGTGCAATAAAAGCAGAAGGGACAGAATAGTGCAGTGTCTCAAACTTTCAATATTTTGAAAACAGCTACTGAAGTCAGGCTCATGCACTAAGCTGTGGTGTACCTGGTAATAATGTCAAGAGTTGGATGTGTGTCTGCAGTGTGGTGAGTTAACAGCAAATCTGAGGTGACAGGTTTTACAAGTAAGCCAGACAAGACATCTGTAGATCACGACCTGTACCAAAACCCCGTGGTTGCATTTCCTAAGGCTCACTAGGAGGCATGAGTCTGGAATTTTCAGTAAGCCACTAGCCGTCGGCTCTAACAGCTGGAAATTATGAAGAGTGTTATCAACTAATGAATGCAGAGTTAGCAGCTCACTGAGTGCTAATACTGCAATGCTGGGCAGCCACAAAGGTCCTTCTGTAACTAATTTAAATTTTTGAACTCTATTTCTTTGTCTCCAGTGTAGGATGGTGGGTGATCATGTTTGGAGAAAAGATGCACTGATGAGGAGAACCAGATTATAACTCGGGGATATGGTTGTTTGCCCACAGGCTGAGCAATCCTCTTCTTTGTTCTTGTTTTGCAATGGCCTGCTTGTCCGCCCCTTCTCCTTGTGTGCGACGTTCCTCTAAAGGGATCCAGGTGGGCAGGGCTGTAGGAGATAGCCTCAGTAACACCTGTGTTCCTGTGCTGAGTATCCTCTGGTAGCTGACTCTGCAAGGGTTTACAGTCAGCCCACTGACCAGAGGCTCAGCAGAGCACTCTGATGTGCCCTGCATTCTTCATTGTCTGGATACAGCAGCAGTTCATTCCCTCTGAATATGGGTCATAATGTCCAAGCAGAAGCCAGTGCCCTTCTTTTGCTTGTTTTATGAAACTGAAAGTAATATTTATGTTCATTTGGACTCTGAATTCCTTTGGGTTCACTCACTAGGTTTAATCAGCATTACTCAAATATTTTAGTAGCTTCCTACTGACCCTCAGGACTATAATAAAACCTGAAACTGAGCAATTTATTTTCAAGCCTTTAAGGCACTGCAGATCTTTTCCAAAATGCATCCTCCAGGAGCACAGAAAGTAATAGCATTCCATTTCACCCACAAAGAAGGATGAAGTTTCATTTTTAGTTAGACTTTTGCACATTAACAACCTTCCTCTCTACATTTTACGAATAGCCACAAAGCTTTCCAAGCTCTCAGAAAGAAGCCAGAAAGGCCTGTAAGAAGCAGAGTTTTCCACAGGACATTGGGGTTATGCATAGAATGCAGACATGGTCCTTCTGTAGCTCAAACATTGTTCCAAAGCCTCCTGCTCCAGAACTGCAGCTTCCCAGTGTGGAGGCTCTGGGCAGGACCAGGGAGTTTGATGGGTGCTCTGGTTCCCTTCCACCAGAGCAGGATGCACTACATGAGACCAAGCAAAACTCAGCTACTCTTCCCCCCTCAGTTCTGCCACCATTTTTGAGCCTCACCTATAAGAACTTATGCCCTAACATTTGCTGGGATAGCAAATGCCTGAAGCTTTACTGCATTTAGACAAACATTCAGTGATGACTAAGCACTCTATCTACAGAGTCGTGTGAGGCAGACGCATATTTCCCCTAGGTAAGTTTGCTTAAAGCAATTTCCAAACTGGCCTTGAACACCTCCAGAGTTTTCCAGGCAACCCTCATAATAAATAATTCTTTCATTATAGCTAATCTAAATCTAACATCTTATACTGTAAAACTGTTGCCCATCATCCTGTCACTACAGGCTCTGGTGAAAAGCATTTCTCCATCTCTTGTATAAGCCCCCTTTATAAAAAGCTGCAATGGAATCTCTCCAGGTTGAACAACCCCAACTCTTTCAGCGTCCTGACAATTTTTGTGCCCATTTTCGATTTTTTACCTTGAGTGGAATCAGTTTTGCCAAATACAAGAACTGCTAAGTGATCTCCCTGTCTTTATCTCAACACATGAGCTTTCCTGTTCCTGTTTCTTTTCCTGTTTTCTACCCTATCACTCCTACACGGCTTTCTTGCGGCGCCTT
>VYZT01031467.1:0-12542 GCA_013400735.1 Pomatostomus ruficeps
TTTTTTTCTCAATTATTTTTTTTCCTCCAGCTCTCAGACAAGATTCAAAGAAGCTCATTCAAAACTGTGAAAATTAATCCATGTGCATGGTATAAAATACCAAATACAGAAAAGCTAATTAGAGAAAATGAACCTTTGGGTTATTTTCTACCTTGGGTGTGAAAAAATGGCTCAAGACCCAGTCATGAATCAAATAATACTAGCCAAGCCCACTAGAAGCTGCTGGCAACAGTAAATTCCTATGCAGCATCCACATAAACACTCAAAAGCAGGGAGTGCAGCCCAGCTCCACTGTTCTGCGAGGTTTTAGCTCTTCCTGGTGTGGGGGTCAAGCATCTATGTATGCAGCAAAAAGAGCAGGGAAAAGAGGTAAAGTGAAAGGGAAGTCACACTTCCAAAAAATACATGAGGAAAACTGTATTAGACAGACACAGCAGGTAAAGATGGCTACTGTCTAAAATAAAAGCAAGTCAGGACAGATCTACTGTATTATCCTGGTCTTACTGGGTTGTGTTTTAATAATTTTTGTGCTTTCAGGTTTCTGTTCCAGACCACCACCTGACACTTGGCAGAAAGGCTATGTATATCTGCTAGACTGGAAATAGGTTGCTGCCCTTCTCAGTGTGACAGAATAAATACATTGTCACCCACTTTGCCTGTCTTTCCCATTTGTACCTCTTAGCCAGAACAGGAACCACATGCAGTCTATTCTCTCCAGCACATAGTATGATAGAACAGTGGACATCACAGAAAAAATACATTACCAAAAAATATATTTTATAGGATGACAATGGCTGCACTGCAAATTTAAGTTGTTTTACCTCATGCTATGCCAAGGAATGTGTGTTAATTATATTACAAAGTAAAAAAAAAAACAACAACAAAAAAAAAAAAACCAAAAACAAAAAGGCAATGCAAACTTACTGGGAAAAAAACCTTAATTATTTTGTTATTGCTGTGCTTGCCAGAATTACTAGCATCCCACATAAGAAACCAATTCTAAACTAATTTTGAGCGGAAACTTTCTTCTATAAATGCAGGATACTGCCCAATAAGCAAGAGGGGAAAAAACTCCCACATACTTTAAACCACAGGAATTCTTAGTGAAATGGATGAAAGGACAATTTATAAGCAACATGTTGAATTTTGTTTCTAATGTATTGATACACATACATAGCACAGCTACTTAATTTTAGATTCTGCAAGCCTCTCCTTTATTCTCAGTACACCTTTAAAAAGAAAAATCATGCCTCTAACATTAAAAAAGTGATCAGTCATACAAACTCTACTTTTAACCCTCTAATCAGCAAAAATCTCAAGAAGAACAACTATAAATGTTTTTTCCTTACCACAGTAAAGTACTTAAGTGATTATCAATTCATCATATAAAGACCAAACCTAGAGGCAAAAGGGCTTTTTTCTTTAGTATGCATGGGGAACTCAGGCTATGCCTAAATGATTGTCCAGTTGTGCTCCAGATGCTGAGCTCACACTAACCTGCATCCACACAAAGAGCTGTTATCCCATATTCCACTTTATATTTTTCACTGCTGAATGGACACATGCATGGGCACTTAACATCAAAATGAACTGAAATAATGCCAGGACAACACACAAAGTCTTTACTGATTGTCAGCAGACACCTGCCTGATTCATCCTAGTCTCTTAAAAATAAAAAGCTTGCCTTAAGCCACTTTCAGAAAGTATCTTACATGCACAAAATAAACACTCCAGCGGTGATTTAAGCTAACCTGCTTGACTTTGAGGACTGCTAATCCACTTCAGTACAGCACAGCTGAGAAGCAACACCACCCTAAAACATTTTTTAGCTTTGACTCGCCACACAGGACTTTATAAAGAAACAGACTTGAGACTCACTATTTTAATCCACTACTGCAATTTCCTTCTTGAGTCAAGGTCAAATTTGTGCATATAAAAGCATGCCGGAGTGCTGTGGGGATACAGAAAGCCTTCTGACATCATGTGGACTTGAGACTAACCTGACCACACTAAACTAGTGCATCTAAAGGGTCGCTTAGCAGCACAATAACTTCACTAACAAAGAAGAGCAATGAAAAGCAGCTGCTTAACAGAATACAATCACGAACACAAGAAAGCAAGATCTTTTGAGGCTATGGAAGAGAAAAATGCATACACCTATTTCCTACAACCTGAAATATGGTAAGCGTGCATAAGTCAGTAGACACTTTAGAAAAACTCAGCTGTCTCCAGCTCCAGAGAACATTCAGTACCACTCTAGCATGACTATGGTGAAGGGAAGGTGTTCTTTGGTGGTGGTTTTTTATTTTATATGTATATATATATACACACATAAATACACACACACACACTCTTAGCTTCTAAGTAAAAACAAAAAAACATGGTGGACATTTAAGTGAGGCACATTTATTCAGATTGATGTAACTTTTTGAGATGTCTTTGACAAAATAGTTCTTTTTCTCCCCCCAGACTTCCGCCTTCAGAAAACAGACATTCACTCTAGATTATTTAAACTTGGAAAAATGCAAGTGTTTTCTTTGAAAAAAAATCTATTGTTACAGCAAAAACTTGGGTTTCCTTTCAAGCAAGATCATATGATTACGCGTTTATATTTTACTTTCCGCAGGAATTTACACACCCCCCATTTGCATCCTGTTATTCATTTAGCGTTTCCCTTTACTTTAGCATGCTGCGTTAATAAAGTGGAGCTTTGGCTCAGTCTAGGCACTCAAGGTGACAATCAGTGCTCACTCTTGCATTTGTCAGATTTATTCTCTACAGGGTTTTCTGCATATATTCGACTACACAAAACACTCCTTCAAAAAAGCCCTTCTCAGAAGCACTGCATAGATAGATCGTGAAAATCAAACCTAGGGGTTTTCAGGGTTTTTTTGTTAATGCTTTTCTTCAAAGCAATACTTGTTCTTTTGGAAGGTGAATTTCACTGAAATGGATTCCATAGTATATAGATCTAATTTTCACTATTTTGTCTGGTCATAAATTGGTTACTTTTGTCATCTTCACTTAAGTCATCAATGTTAGTCTTTAAATACCTTCAGTTAGAGACTGATGACTAACCTGATTTGCAGTCCTACTGTACAAAGGCCTGAAAAAAAGTAGCAAAAAGACTTTTTCTGTTAATAAAACCCACTAAGACAACTTCTACTGAAGCTATTCTATCTAAAGGTATAAACTAGCTTCACTTTACACTTTCAAAATATCTTGCACAAGATAAGCAACATCAAATTATTTATCTTTTCAAATTTAGCAGGTTTTTAATATTATAGACACTAAAGGAAAAGTATTCTTCTGTAGTGTATCCTAGTACATGCACTTGTTGCTTGAAAATCCCTTCCTACAAGGCAAATAGAAATTCTGCTCCTTCATTCATTATAACACAAATAAATGCCCTGTATTGTCCAGATGTGGTCCCATATGGTAGCATTAGTTGCACATGTTTGCCTGAAATGGACACAATCCTAATGGTATCTTAGTAAGTTAAAAACACAGTTTAAGTTTGCTTCAATTCTGGGTCCACCGTAGTTAAACAGTAACTTGAAATGCAAATATAACTTCTCTGCCCCTAATGCACATCTAATTCATCACCACTCTACAGGGCTGAAAGCTGCCACCATGTTCAAATCAGAAACCAGCAACTGATGTAAATTCTGCTGTAAAGGAATTCTGGATGTCTCTTTACAACTAAAGCCATGATTTTCTGTTCCCCCTGTAGAGACAGCATAGCTTAAACTCCTTTATTCCATGACCTTCAAAAGCAAATTGGGCGGAAGAGGCAGGAAGAATAAAAATCAAACAGTTCCATTGCACAAGAAATTGAGACAAGAAATTAAGATTTGCTATTATCACTCCATCCCAAGTAAGACAAAAACTTGCAATCTTGGATTTGTTGCAGAAAACATAATTAAAACAACCACAACAAAACACATTTCATCGAGATAAGAACTTCTTCAATTCACCAAGAGAACATAGACAAGCAAAATAACTACTTTTACAGCAGTCTATCTGAGACAACATCTTGCAAAGATTTTCAGGAAACTGAGGTGCCAAGAGAACTCTGATGGGAGAAAATATTTTCATTTGAAAAAAATACTGCTAGAAATATTTGGTCAGCTCTAGCCTTAGCGCTTAGACTTCATACTAAGTATTGCCCTGAACAAGCACAGAAATCAAGACACTTGGATATATTCTTCAAGCAATGAAACAGAATATAAAGTTATAAACATTAATAAATTGAAGCCAATTGACACAACAAATGAAAATAAACATTCTGTATTCCTGCAGGAAAAAGTGGATCTTAGGTTTCTTGAGTCCTTTCATCCATGTTTTGCAGGCTGAGACAATGTTAAACTGATGAGGACAGAGTTTATTTTAATGTCCAAAAGAGTTTAAAAACAACTTGAAATTTAATATCAATTCCCTTGCAATCAAGATTCTTCAGCTACAGCTCATCAATAACATTTCATCTTCAGTATAATAATTGTAAAATCTCAGTGACTGCTAAAAGAAAAGGACAGTTAATTAAATACAAGCTCCTTGCTTTATCCTTCAATGAAAAGGATCAGACTATTCCTGCCTTTGAAGAAACTGGCACAAAGCCAAGCAGTGCATCTCGCCCTACAGAGCAGCTCAGGTAGCAAAGGAGAGAGAGGGACAGGACTCCTTGGCCAGCTCTGAGGTGAACAAGGACACACACTGCTGACCCTATGGCTGCTCTGACTGCTGCTGTATTACCCCTGCCAGGACGGAGGTCAGGGCACACCTGCCCACATAACTGGAGAACCTTAGCTGTCATTTTAATGCCTCATGTCCTGCAGTAATCGGGGCTTGGACACAGGAAAGATTTTGCCTCCATTCTTTACAAATCACCTTTGCAATAAACTGTAGAAAGGGCACTATCAATTACTTTATATCAAAGCAAAGTCATTTTTGACTAAGCAAAATACAGCTGGATGGGAACTCATATGACATATTTTGAAACAGTAATCGTTTTACAAAGGCAATTTGCAGAAGGGGAAAAGAGAAATCTCTTGGGTATCTTTGACAGTCTGATGAAAAGGGCTAGAGGACTCATTAAGGGCAATATTACTTCCAAATGCAAAGCTTTGAAAGGCTGGTGACCTAAGTGAAATATAAGTAGTTACATTTGGTTTCAAGAAAGAGGAAATCTTACTTTACACAGTTACTTTGTATATATTCATGCAACTGGAGGTTCCATTAAAATACAGATAAATTTTACAGTTTTAAGCACTTAAACAGCTGAAATCAACATACAGTATAAACTGAATTTTACAAGCAGTTCAAACCCAAATAAATTTCTAATGCTTACCGTCAAAAAAACTTTTAGCTCTCAGGTAACTGACGCTAAGCCTAAGCACAGACAGCTTATCCAATTTGGCGATAACATCTTGCGGGAAAGGCAGCAGGCTCGCCAAGCGGTCCAGCTCCGCATTCAGGCGGTCCCTGTGTCTCTTGGATGGATTGGACTTGACTCCTTCAGCTGGGGACGGCTTCACACTGTGGCAAAAGAACAAACACAATATAAATGCCGGGTCCGCTCCAAAATGAAGGCAAATATTTGCTGAGCCTAACACTACAAATTGTCTCAAACTGCAACAACCAAAATGTTTTCCCAAGTGACTTTGTTTCCCATTGGAAAAAAAAAACAAACCTAAAATGGCTTAATCTTCCCTCTAACACAGACACTTAAACGAAGCAGTTTGAGCTCCATCTATTTGAACTTGCAATGAGCATTTGAAACCTTTGACAGTCAGCATTTTTCATAAAAATCTTCCTATATTTTCAGTCAAATGTCACTTGAATTCTTCGAAATGTTAGTATTCCAAATATATCAATAACTTTTAGCAATGTTCATGTACAAATAAATTTGACAGTACACTACTTCAATAACAATTTCTCACAGATGTCCTTAATTTTTATCAGTTTGGAACAGGCTATTATTAATTGAATATAACAAAAGTTTTAGTAACTTCCTAGGCATCCAAAACTATACTAAAACCATGAGATATAGCTCAGCCTGCATGTGAAATCTTTGTAGCAAACACTAGGAATTCATCCTTTAACTTCTCTCTCAGCTGAGGGATTTCATTTGAGTACAGCATGACAAAAGCATGCCTTTGTATTTTGTACAAAAAACAATTTAAAAAGCTTTGTGATATGAATTACATAATGAAGTTTTTGCAAACTTACTATTTTCCATTCATATCCACCCAGAGCTCCAATTCCAGACACTTGGATACTCACACCTTCCCACATATATGGAAGTCTGGGAACATGTTTAAACCCCTACTCATTTGAATTACAATTCCTCATTACAAGTCAATACTGAAACCAAATAATTTATCTGCATAAGCCACAGTACATTTTATGTTCTTTTTTAAACAGTTTTCTAATTAAAGAGTGACTCATTGTCACTTTTCCAGTACTGCAGTTCTACGTGAGATCTACAGCAGTTACAATTTGTGCTGCTCTCATAGAAATGTTGGTTCTGCAAGATTTATCACTCAAAAATACTGAGCATAAAGACGTTCAGCAGGTAATTTCTTCAGTATTTCATTTAGTCTGCTCCCAACTGTCATCCTTATATCAATTTTATGATGAGCAATTGCAAAAGCTCCAATGGTTATTTTTGCCACTGCTTAAAGTAAACCATACAGAAAAGTAATTTCATCGTGTGTTTCCAGTCAAATGAGTATTGATAGAGTGGACATTCTTATTTTTAGCTTCTTTTTACTTTATGTTTCGATTACATTTCTTGTTAGTTTAAATTTAAGCCCTTCTTTTCACAGCCATTGCTTATTCAATTGTCACTTGTCAAAAATGTGCACTTAAGCCTGGCCGTCTGCTCCCCAGCACTACAAATGCCCTTTCCACATTAAAGGAGCCTTATGCAAAGCCTGTAAATGCAAAGATGCCATAATGCAAAATGTTGTTAATAGACAGAAATATAATATATTAGCAGAAATTACTGCCCAAATAGATAAAGTTAAACTTGCTGCAGAGTAAATATTGTAAATTAGTAGTGCTTTAGCACAAAAACATTTGAAAAGTGGGCAAAACAGTTGAATCAAGAATTATGAAAATTCTTTCTCTTGAAAAAAAAATAGGTTCATCATCAATGGCAATGGATGACAAACTAACTATTTGGTTAGATGTGTGCTTCAGTCACAAATCGTGACTTTGACACCAGTAGTTCACCATATTCCCAAGTGAACATTAAACTTTAAATAATTTAGCAAGGTTTTCTTCATATTCTCTTATGCTGACTATTAACTTGTACAAGCCACATGGTTAACAAAACTTAAATATAGCCCTAAAAAAATAAAGTTCAAAAATATCTAACATTAGCAGCAACATTAAAGGCTATTTCTTAAATGCTTTTTATGTATTAGACTATTTCTAAACGTAGAAACAAAATAATGAACTTCAAACATTAAGCACGTAACAGTTGTATAACAGCCAGCGAACAGCTAACTACTATCAAATCGAAGTGGTCTGCTTCTGGAAAGCAGAGGACCCCACAGAAACTATTCAACACATGCAAACTTTACAAAATAAATCAGCACTAAGTAACATGTTTTTCTATCTTAACAACTGTCCCCTGCTTTGATTTAAACTTGCAAATTGATGAAGTAGTTGAAACTATGGCATCTCATCAGACTGTCGGTTAGATGTGATTGTTTTTCTACTTTAAATGTACTTTCTAAAGATTTCTCCTATTTTTAAGTAGATCACAGCATTTCTGAATACTAAGTTACCAGTATTTGCAGCATAAATCTTGCCATATTCTCTCCCCCCAAATCAAACATAGATTATCCCTAATTTTCCTCTTTGTCACCCAAGTAAAATTCATTATATAAAAATGGATCCTTCGGTAATGAAGGGAATAAGGGCACAAGTGCTGAGGGGCATAAGCAGCAAGCTAAACCATTTTCCATCTACTTATATAAACCCGAGATGCTAAAGGCAGCCCAGCTTCAATGCAGAAAATGATCTTCAAGGCAAATTATGTGCTATGTCAAGATTAAATCCATGCATATGCTTTATTTAAAAGAAAAAAAAAAGGCTAAGAGAGGGAATGTATTTAAGATGATCTCTCCATTCTTAATCTTCTACCTTTCATAGGAAATCTGAATTCCCTAATCAAAGGTCAGAGGTCTCTGTACCTCTGCACTGATCTACAACTCTGATTACCCAACACCTGCAAGACAAGCAAGAACACTTAATTTTTGATTTAACAACTTTAAAGGATTTGCCATCACAACACCAGCTGACTGCTGTTTTCACAGGTCTGCTACAGAATTCTTAATCAGAAGTTTTCACCGCACTTGCTCATCATGTGCACCTTCACAGACATTAACACTAAATTATTTAAAAGTGCACAATTACCTGAGGGTTAATTATTATCAAAAGGACAAATTATGTTTCAATATTTACATGCTCATCTGTATTATTTCAAAGCAAAATTGAAGCAGTTTCTGAGAAAATGCAAAGAGAGTATGAGTTTTTGTTTATGAGAACATAAAACACTGGGGAAAAAAGTAGAAAACTCAACAACCAAGCACTGAAAGGCACGATAACTTAGTAAAAAAACTGAAGTGTGAAATGAAATCAAAGAATAAAACAATGTGTAAGAAGAAAACTAGAGGATACAGAGACATGTCTAAAAAACCCTCTAATTTGTTAAAAAACCCTAATTATTAGTTCATCAGAACTGTCTTATTGCTTAGGAAAGAAGGACATAAGAACATATAAGTCACCTAACTAATGGATTTAATCTTCGCAGCTTTGAGTATTTTTCATCTCACATTTAACAGTGCATGCAACAATATATGTTCTTCTTATGTATAGGATTTCACTCAGTGGAGGTCAGGTATATAAAATCAGTTATCACAAAGCAAGTAATACAATCCTAAAATATTCTTTATTTACTTTAGCAACTGAAAAATACTTCTAAGCATTTACTCTCATTTCCCACACGGAATTTACGATTGCTGAAAATTCATCCAATAATTTCTTTGGAAACAACAGATAAGACATAGACTATCAACCTCTTGGATTTAAGGTTGTTGTCAACCAATCATGAAGGGGCAGAGACCCTTTCCAGTGGCTCTTTCCGCAGAGACTGAAACCAGTCAAGATTCAAACTGCTGAAGGGATAAAGTTGTTTTACGAAAAAAACCTCAAGCAGTGACATGCTGCTCATCTGATGCTGCGCTACTGTTTGTCCTCCAGTAGTAAATAGTTTTAGTTTGTTCAGGTTGGTTTGGTGCATGAAGGGTTCAAACCAGAGTGATAGAAACATCCAGAACACCAACCAAGAATAAAAGTTTGACACTCAGCTTTAACATATTTCACTACTTTTTAAGATAACAAGCCAACATTTCTTGGAAAAAAGAAACAAAAAATTAGGTTACTGTCTACTGGCCATGTTACCTATATACAGATACCTTCATTTGCTGCTGATTCTCTTTCTAAAAAGTATACTTTTGCAAGAAACATTAACCAAAATCAACCAATCAAAAAATCCCACAAACCTTAAAAGAAGTGACTTTGAAGTAGTAGTCTACATGTAACATACAGCTACACCAAGACTGACAAAGATGTGTAAGTTTATTCTACATATGACAGCAGTCTTATTGCCTCCATTTCAAATAAGAGGTGCAAACTGCTTCGTAGCAGATACTGTTTAACACAAAGGAATATTTCAATGATTATTTTTCTTTTCTGATGAACTTCCTTTTTGAAAGCTTATTCTGGCACTTCTTGTTTGTTTGCCTTGAAAGAACACATAAATAGTTTCCATTTTTTAAATGAAAATGTCTCTGCTCTGCTTTCTAACATTACTAGAACTGCTCATCACTTAGGATCAATCAGTGTATTTATGACATTAAGTACTCTGGAGTACTTAATGTCATAAATACATTTAAGATAACACAGAAGAAAACCCTATTGTAATTTCAAAATTTATAAACAAATAAAACAAATTAACAAATAAACAAATCATTATGCTTTTTGCCTCTGCATAGTATGAAACATTTAGAACTCCCCACCCCATTCCTTGTCTATTACATTTATCCAGTTATACAAAACAATTCCTATCCAAACACTGAGAAAAAGAAAAACAAACCAAATTAGAGCTAGTAGGCAGAAAGACATAAGAACTGCAAGCTGGAGTTATACTTATATAATACCTTTCATCTCACATTAGACTCTATCTGCAGTAAACCCCACTTCCATAAAACTTGCCTATTTTCCCTCCAACTACAATACGAGTATATTAGTTCACTCAATAATCACTAGACAAAAGACATTCAAGACTTGGAAAAAAAAGACAAAAACAGAAAGTAGGGGCCACCCATTGCTCCCCAAGCCTCAGTGGGGAGTGAAACACCCCCCGGCCCTGCTGCCACCAGGGGGACTCACAGGGTTCAAACCTTAAAGAGGGAGGAAATTGAAAGACTCCAAGGTATTGAGAAAGTGATTTCTGCAGCATATTACAAGCAATTGGAGTACACATGTTTAGCATCTTTTTTTTTCCTCTTCCCTTACATGACAAGATAACAAGATGAATTGCAGGAACAGTTGCCTATTATGTTCCCCCACGACTACTTTTCTTTTTCAGCTGCAATACTGTAATTCCCAACTGAATCAAAAAATCACTTTTCAACACGTGGCACTGTCAGACAACAGCCTGTGATTCTCTCTTAAATTCAGTTTTCTACAGGGCACACAATAAAAACCCAGAGTTGTAGGAAGGAAGTTTCTTAAATTGTTATAGGGTTATGTCCATGGCTTTCATGAGTTACTTGTACCTGAAACAAGAAGTATTTCTTCTATTTCACAATTTTTCCATGGCAACTATGGCATTATATTTAGACCTTCTTCCATTTCTATAAGCTGTCTCCACAGATTACTAATTATTATGCTCCATTAAGACTTGTGTATATGGCAAACAAAACATTAGAATATCAACACATACAAAAGGTACTAGTTCCAGAAATGTACCACCTTTTTATTTATCTTTTTTAATAGCTCTGAATTCTACTGAGGGGAGGTAAAATCAACTTCAAACAGGATAAAATGACAGTAGTGTCAAACCTTTATAAGCCAGCACCAAGTATATCTTTCCTCTCTCCCGCAATCAGTTAAAAATAGCTTTTGTCTGTCTCACTTTGTTTTGGCCTAAAGGTGGTGTCTGTAAGTAGTTATGTGAGAAATCAGAGCCCTCTGACCCACTAGCAATGTTCTCCAAGGCTGGCCTAACAGAAGCAGCAACCAAAGAGCATAAGTTTGCTTTTGAGAAGAAAAGAAACACACGAACACCACAGGTGAGATAAAAGTCTTACATAAAAATAATTTCCAGTAACCCAAGCAAGGTGGGATAATAATCAGCCTCCAATTGCAGGTGAACAAACTGTTTCAATAAGAATACTTTTATTTTGAGAAGAAACTTGTCCTTCTGATCCTAAGGCAAAGTTCCTCAATAGATAAATAGTTTCCATTAGTAATAAAGCTTCAAGTTCAACTAATCACAGCAGTTCAGCCAACTTACATAACGAGAAGATACACGGAAAAGGATTACTTACATAGACACTACAGTAAGGTAAAACAAAAGGTTTCACATCCTCTAGCCAAGGCTAACCAAAATTCAATAATAAGCCACATATTAAGCGATCTTAGCAGCAAGGCAGAATACCTCACCCTTTCACAATCAGAACCATTTGCCTTTAACTATGAGTAGGCAACAAATGCTACCAATGCATTTCATGTCCTCATGAGCAAACACCGATTTCATTCTTAAAAATCCAAATCTACAGTGTGAATTTCATTAGGTACCTCTACATTTTTATTTAGAAATGAATGGTCACAAAAGCAGGCACTGTTTTTTTCATAATTAATGCATTTTCTAGCAGGGAAATTAAATATATATATACACACACATTTTTAGACTTTTTTTCTAATTTGTGGGGTAAAAAAACCAAGCTATGTACAAGCTATATTCATTCTAACTACTCCAACCACAAAGAAGCAAGCACTCAAGCTAATTCCCTTCGCTCCAAAACAGTTGTCTGCTGTGAATCTAAAAACATATCATTCACAACATGATTTCATTACATATTTGTGATTCTCTCCTTTAATGCTTTTGTACTCCTTGCAGTTATTTCACATCTACGGAAGCAGCCCACAGAAATGCACAGGGATTTTTTGAGCTTTGCCTATTTTTCTTGCAACTCAGTAGCTTGCCTTTGCTACTTTTTATGACCTATAGATTCGTGACTTTCAGTTGAAAGTGCAAGTTAAGCATCTCCTCTAGCCTGAGAATTCTCCTCTCATGAGAGTAACCTTTTAGTGAAGCATAGGATGCAAACCTAAAGCAGGTGCATCATACAAAATTATTCCGGCACTAAGATGCTCCCACAGTTTTAAAAATATAAATTAATAAACAAAAAGCCTCCATATAGACAGGCTTTTTCCCCCCCCCCCACCTTTTGCACCGTCCC
>VYZT01031467.1:14880-32024 GCA_013400735.1 Pomatostomus ruficeps
AATTCACAGCGTTCAGGTTTGAAAGACAAATGACACCAGCTCAGTGGCACGGTGAAGCCTGTGTCTGTCACTCTCCCGCCCCCTTTCCCCCCGCTTCCCTCCTCCGCCGGGCTGACACCGACATAGCCGCAGGTCGCCCCAGCAGAGAAACCCAAAATAACACGCGACCACCCAAAATAGGGGGTTATTGGGGGAGAAACGGAAAGGCACCGGGCTCCACCGAGGACAAGGACTGCAGGACACCTGGGGACAAGGTTGTCGCTAGCCAAGCACCGGGAGGACCGGCGGGTCTCAGTGACCGAGGACGGGGCTAATGTCTCATTAGGTGATGAATCTCTTGACTTACTACGCTGACATTTTCGGCTAAACACTTGTTTCAAAGGAAATGAGCTGCATGGGAAAGTTACAGCCAAATTGCTGACTATAGAACCGTCCCGGGAGAGCCCCGGTGCCGCTCTGGCCCGCCGTCGCTTCCCCCGCACGTTCTCTCCCTCCGGTCCCTTTCGCCGCCGCTGCCGCAAGCATCAGAGCGCTTCCCACCCCTGGAATAACCTCAATAAATTTCGTCTCGGCACTAAACTTGAGAGCCCGGGAGCCGCCCAGTGTAAACACGGGTTGTTCGCGATCACGGCCGAGACGGGAGCCGGGAAGAGCACCCTTTTCTCCCTTTCCGACGCACCCGCACCCCGTGGGAACGGCCCTGTCCCGCCGCCGGAGCGCCACCGCAGCTGCGGGCTCGGCGCCAGCCCCGGCCCCGCGGTGCGGTCCCCCCGCAGCCACCCGCGCCCGGCGGGCGGGAGGCCGAGGCAGTGTCCGTGGTGCTGCTCTGGCTGCCCGTCCGCAGGGCTTGGCCGGGCTGTCAGCATCGCGCCAGCGGCGGGCGGGTCGCCCCTTCCGTCGCTGCTCGCTGGAGCCCCGCTTACACGGGCGTTTCTGCTCCGCTCTGCCGACCGAGGAGATAGCCGTGGTCCCGGTATCACCGCACGGAAAAGCCTGGGGTTGAGCCCGGGCGGCGGCCGCGGCGTCCCTTCGGGCCGGGCCGGGTCCCTCCGCGGGCGCTGGCGGCGGGGCGGACATTAGGCAGCACAACGCGCGCTGGGTTATCAGCTGAATTGCTCGGGTTTAGTTCCCTGGGACCCCGTGCCAGGGGCAAAGTACACTAAAGCCACAACAGGCAGATAAAATTGACAAAACCTTAACGATGCTAGTGGGCTTGTCAGATGCCAGGGATTTGCGAAATGATGTGTTGAAAAGGTAAGTCTTCAGAATACATTTTTGAAAAAACGTAGTAAGAGGACCAATGCCTTGCAATCACAGTCCTGCCAACTTTCTGACCAAATATTTTTGCAGAACATGCCAACTTTTTGGTAGCTTCTTTCCTCTATCCCTTTCCTCTTCGCTCTCATCTCTCTTCACATGATCACACCAGCATCCAAGAAAAAACGAGGGTAATACTGTACATGTCCTACTTCCTTCTTTTTTCCAGTCCCTTTCGTCTTTTGATTTTAGGGCTGAAACTGGAAATTCATGCACTTTCTTCACTCCAAACACATGCATCTGTGGAAACACTCAGTTTCTTCCAGCCTAAACTTCCCAGTTTAGTTCTTTCAGTGCTCTTTTGAGCCCAAGCCTCTTCCTATTCACTAGTTTCTTTCTCTGTCCACACAAGTGGGCTGTGATCATTCCATACAACATAAATTCCTGCTCTGCTTTTGTTCTTCTCTTCACTTACATTATCTTTGTGTTGAAAGCTTACAGTCATTGCTCATGTCCCCTCTTCTTCTCATTTTTAATTGAATTTCTTCCAGTCTTTTATTTATTGACTTTGAGATTGAAAAAATACTTCTTATTCTCCGCTGGCCTCAAGATCACAACTGCTTTTTGATCTCTTGTACTACCTAGGTAACAGAGAGACACCCGTACTTAGGCTGTCTTATTTGCTAGCTCCAAATCTACTGGGGGTTACCTGGAGAACAAATTAGCCTCCCATGATGGACTTCATGGGACTTCCCTTCTGGGGCTACGGGAATTTCATGACACCAGCGAGGTTACTGTTAACTCCCTAATTTGGAAATAGAGAGGAAGGTAAATTCATGATGCTAGGCAGAAGCCTCATCTTCTGTACATTTGCAATCCAATTCTCTGCCTGTTGTTAGAAATCCACTCCAATGGGGCAGCCACCTGTTTAACAGCAAATATGAGATTTCAGATGTTCAGCACACAGAGAATTGCAGAATGCATGGAGAATGTCCTTATGCGTCACTGAAGCCTTTTAGGCAGTTAACTCAAAATTTCTGAAAATTACCCACAACTTTTACAAGTCTGTTCTCACCTGAAGTTCTTATTGTCTCTTTGCCTGACACACTTAGTATTTTCTTTTCTTTTTGATAATTTGGGTATAGTAGATATCTTGCCTTGTATTGAGTGTAAAACAAGAAAAACTATACAACCATGATTTGGCAGTCTTAGAACCTCCTTTACAGTGTATGTTTTTATTTGGACTTTTTATTGTTTTTCTTTTTTGAACTAATATTTTGTCATGTTTAATAGCATGTTTGGTCTTGCAAAGGATGACTGTGGTTAATATCATGTGGACAATTAGAAAAGGTTTCACTTTCATATATATCATACTCTCATCTCTTCTCATTTTATCTTTAGGCTACTACCCATGTGTTTTACCAGGTCTAAACCAAAGAACACATCTTCCTGTAATAAATTCTCTCAAACCACTAACAATCACTTTTCTCCTCATACTCAAATCCAGCATTTTTGCCCTTGTAGATATGAATTGTGATGCCAGTCAATGATGATATTTTTAAGAAAAATGTTTGTGCCTCTAGCGAACTGTGCATTTCCCCATCCCCAGCATGTGTGAGGTCCAGTATCCAGCACGCCTTGCAGTTACCATCCTCTGAAACTTCCAGAGCTCTCACTTGTCAGCAGTCACACCTGCTGCTCTAACTCCAAAATGAGCTATATAGTTTTGCTCCCCACAATTCCACATTCTGCCCCATTTCTGCATCTCCTGCCCTGAACAGTTCCTTCCTAAGTTCTGTCTCCTGGCCCCTCACTCATTTCATAAGGTAGGGGCTGTTTGGAAGAGGCGACTTTTACTAAACAGACAGAAATTCCTGAGCAAGCTGGAGTTTCACAGGGTCACTCTGAGACCAACAAAAATCTTGTCACTTGGGAGGAATTTATAAGAATTATAAACACTGCTTGTTATCTTAGGGTCATCTCTGACTCATTTCTAGCTTTTATCCTACTCTTTCTGTACTTGGCCAAAATCTTACTTCCCTCAACTTAATTCTATGTGCTGACTTGTTCTAGCTGTTTGCAGTGCAAATAACACAGAATAAATCTAGCCTGGTTATCTGTGATTTCTTTTCTCCTTCCCTGGAGACATGGAAAGAAGATTGTGATTTAAAACTGTGATTTATGTATCTCAGATTTTATGGATATACAGAACTATTGCTGATTTAGCTGTTATTTTCTGTGTTGTCCTAAGAAAGAATATCTATGGCAACTCAGAGGACCTCTTCCTACTCATTTCAGGGAAGTAATCATCTGTGGAAGTTGAATGAGAGAGTGAATTGCCTAGATACAGATTCTTTGGTGACTGGGAAGGTCATGCAAACATATCACAGTGAGAAACAAGGATTATTGAGGGAGATTCTACCCCGCTTTTTAAAACTTAAACAGAAATAGTTATATAGAGGACAAAGAAAGTCAGTAATGGGACTAATATTAGAGAAGGTACCTCATTTGCAGGTACTAATTGAACTATCTACAGTTTTAATGGAAAAATGAGATTGACAAGAAACTTCCCCTCCCCTATCCCAATATTTATATTTTTGTCATCATAAGACAGAACCACTACATTCCCTCTCTTTCCTTCCATCCAGACACCTGCCTCTCCACTCCCACTACCCTTGCAGGTGCTTCTGATATGTTAGTGTTTAAAATCACACCCAGTTTCTTTTGAATATTTAACTTGGGGACCATTTCCAGAAGTTGAAGAGCCACACAAAGGATGAAAAAAATGAAATATAATTAGTATTTGGGAAAGTATACTATAATCCTCACATAGTGGTTCCTGCTGATAGGTCTTGGTTAATAATGGTGTTTTAATTATTTCAAATTCATTGACTTGCACTAATCCAACATAATCTGTAGTATTAACTGTTCCAACAGAATCCCAAAAGTTCTTGAGTAGATGAAAAACACATTTAAAGAATGTGTTCAAGATTTTTCAACTTGGAAAAATTTTGGGAAATTAGTAAGAATTGTCTGTAAGGTGGGATCATTGTTCTGCTCAGATCCTATGATAAATAAAACAAAAAGCATATTGCACCTGTAAGTACAGGGAAAAAAGAACAATATTATTATAAAGTATAGAAGTCAGTACATTGCTTACTATTTTCAAGCTTTTTCTTGAATGTAGAACAGAACAAGTTTATACAGACACTGCCTCTTTGTTCAAGAGAATGCTCTTTTAATCTGAAACCCAAAAGTTCTGAAGAGCTATACCAATATAGCAAGCAACTTGAATGAAAGTTGCCTGCCTAAATCATTCATCAATCCTCTTTTTCTCACAAGCATTAAAAGTAAACTTTATTGTATAGCTAAAATAATCTTCCATTATTGTGCCCAATGACCTTTGGTTTTGTCCTGAAAAGCAAAGAACCACTCATTATTTTATTCGAACATAATCCACTCCCAGTCAAGTACTGGGAGACCTAAATCAATCAGTGATAAAAGGTCATCTCTTCCCAAGGGCAAGGCAGGATGACCCAACAGAACCTCTTAACCAAGACACCAGCAGTTAGACACCTGTGTGACTGACAGCCACTCTTTCCTCCTCCCCTCCTTCCTTGTTGATGGAGTAAGTTTATGTACAAAGAGTTATGTCTGCAACTACAAACCTATGAAAGGAAAAATACTGGTTTTTTGATGTTGATGATGTTTCTTACACTCAAACCAGCAGGTTCAACAAATATGTTATGTTCCCAGGATCCTTCCCTGCCACTGAGGCTCACTGGCACACAAGGAATCAGATCCAGACTATTATATTTTCTTAGTGTCCAAACTAAGGTGTTTGCATGCAAACTGTAAACAGCCACTGGCCTGTGCTGGCTCCTGAATTGCCCCTGGGAATCATGTGGGAACATGCTGAAGCTGTCTAAAGGATGATTCCAACAATTTAAATCTACCAATGGTTGAATTTTAACATCCTGGAAGTTCCACAACATTTTTTAAATTTACTAATACAGATATACCCTCAGAAAACATTTGTGATGCTCCTGGCCATAAATGTTCCAAATAGCCTACAATCACTAAGATGCAGAAGCAGGGAAGTTTTGGTCACAATAGTAAATCACCATGACAATCAGCAAATGTGTGCAGCATATGATCCAACTGCACCACAAATACAATCCTGTTGCACCGAGACCTTCTGTTCTCTTATGCACATAACAAATACATAAAGAGCTGATAATTTTACTTCTGCTTTAAAAACACTACTGCACTCTATTTATTAACAGGGCTCTGTTGCTAAATTGGCTTATAATTTTAACAAAACCTGTGGTTTGAGAAATCCTGAAACAAGCTTACAGTTATGATGGCTGACTCAGTAGGCTACAAATTCTCTTTCTGCTCTCATTAAGAGGAAAGGGTATACACAAAGTAAGACTAATGAGTAAAAAACTTATCTAAATTAGATGTGACAATGCTGTTTCCATGCCAGAATTTAATTTCTGTGAAAAGAAACTTGAGCTAATATTAATAAATAAATTTAGGTGTCATGCAATTTAATTTAACCTTATAAAACCTTACCATGACTAAGATGAGCTACAGGTATTGTATCATTGGCAATTGTATTGTTTCCCATTTTCGTGGGACTTCCTATCAAATCTAGTGGGTATACAAAGAGAAGAATATAACGAAAATAGCAAATAGATACACAGATATCTAAATGCCAAAGACCAAGGCTAAAACCAATATGAGATCTGTATAACTACTCAAAGAGATTTCCACAAACATAATGTATAATTAATAACAGACAAGAACAAACAAGCAAGAAAGCCCAAACACAGTGATTTTAATACCAGCTCAGGAAATAGTCTGCTTGAGAATAAAATTGTAGTCTGTGTTAGTTTCATTCAAATTATTTTCATTTACATGACACAAAATGCAGTCATTCATTGAGTCCATAGTTCTCTAAAGCTTAGGGAGCTGAATCGTTGTCATCCCTGACAGCTGATTGCCCTACCCATCATTTACAGCCTTCTGTCACAAGGACACTGCAGCCTCCCCAGGTAACCTGCTCAGGGCTTACTCCTAGAGACTGTTTTTCATTGAGCAATTGTATTTTTATAAGCTTTGTAATTTCAACCTCTAACATATTTTCCTATCTAGAATGACTACAGTTTTCTGTCATTCCAGCAGTATTTTTTTTTTTTTAAATTTCAGCTCTGACTGAGACACCTGAGGAAGTGAAGAGAGGAGAGAAGACAGTGAGTCTGTTAGGGCAGGAAAGCAGGGAAACAACTGCCTTTGCAGAATTAAAGCCAGCATGAGTCCAGAGAGCTACCACATTACATAGAACAAACAATGACACTGGTAAAAGGAGCAGGTATCTTTTCGGTGGGAAAAACTTGAATGCTTTTATTCTGCAAACAGTAGTCATGGCTTGTTATTTCTTCTTAGCATTAACAGAGAACATGCATGTACTGAAAACTGCCCACAAACCATTTGATGTATTGTTTGCCTTATCCTTTCTATTTCTTTCCATGTTTATCCTGTTAAGTGTCCTAACCAGACTGTGTTTACATGTATCCCTAAGCAAGCCACAACTGTTGCTAGCTATATATCATCTTTATAGTCTCATTATCTCTGGTTCTCCAAATTCTGTCTGGCTCGCAGACTAACTTTTAGTATTTAACACTTGCTTGTAAAGTCTTCTGAAAGCCTTCTAATCAGTGTGCCCTGCATGCAGGGTAAATGTTAACCTCCTCAGTTATAGTGACCTGCATGTTAATTTTCACAACTAGCTCTCTGGCATCAGCTTCAGTGTAGAGCCTCGAGTGTTGTCTGAAAAGTAAGATTTTAACAATCTCAGCTATGCAGAAGCTGTCTCTTATTTTATTTTTTTTTTATGTTATACACATGCAAAAGAACCACAGACCAATGTCTAGTGTGTTCTTTTGCAGTTAAGAATGTCCTTTAAATATTTTTCTGTTTACAATAATAAAGATACCGAATAATGAAGATACTGAATTAGAAAATATCTGTCCAGTGGGAAAAGAAGCTGTTCTGTTAGTTCTAAGGAATGCCTCATTGATAATTTGTATTTTGGATTATATATATATATATAAAATGTTGTAAATAAATGACAAATAAAATACTGGAGTGGATAAGAGATATCATGAGCATTCTTTGCAATAAAATGTCTTTTAAAAAGAAGTACTTATTTTTAGTGTATGCCTTTAATCTTCTAAAAATACTAGATAATCTAACCTACACATTGCCAGTTTTTTGTGTAAGTGTTCTTAGCAATTCTGGTAATCTCAGCACAATAGTGTCAGAACTGTTTCTTCTGTGCACAAATATTTTTATCATCCTGGCTCTACAACAGATTGCATCATCAAGATATCATGAGGCTTTAGAAGTTCACTGTTTTCCCTAAATAGTCAATGGATCTGTTATCTAAACTATCTGCCAGAGATTGAAAGTTGCTCATTTCAGAGGTATAAAATACTGCTTTATATTTCTCAGGGTGTGTATTGGAGCCAGTTCACAGCTTCTTTCATAAGGGAGACTTACTAAAAGGGATGTCCTAGAGGCAGAAAAACTCCAGCAAACATTAATTTTTCATCCAGGATTCCTTTTATAAGAATTCCCTGAGTCCACACTTGGTAAGTTTGAATCTCTTTCAGTTTACAAAGTTAGGGATGAGGTTTCCCTAGTAATGTGCAGCATGATAGATGATCCCTCAAAAGTAGTTGATTATCCTTCCAAGGAACACATGACGATATTTTGAAGTGGAGTAAGTTTTGAAAAGAAACCAAACAATAAGCTCAGCAACTGGGTGAGATGATCTCATCTATGTTAAGAAAGACAAGCAGCTGAATGTTGGTCTATCTGAGCCTTTCATCTGGCCTTCAGGCTTGCCTTAAGGTGGCCTGTGGTCTGCACAATGTCCCAAGGCCAGTGTGATATATTTTAAGAGAGTTTCCAAAGATGAAAGAAGTAATTCCTGAGTTTGTTTCTACATCAAACCTAAAAGAATCAAGAGTTGCACCTGAAGGTTGCTTCAGTTATTGAAGTTATCTTATTGAACGAAATGCAACAACTCTGTAAAATTTTCTATTTTCTGTTTTGTTTGCTTGTTTCCTGGTAAACATTCCTACTATACCTACTAAAAATATAAATAGTTATACTAATATGAAGTGAATTGAGTCTATGTTGCATTCAGTTCCCTAATTCCATCAGATCAGGATATTTGTCAGAGTGTTTTGCATGCCAAATAATAAGACAACATCATGTTGTTCTTGGTGCATTTATTAATTCCTTATCTGATAGAAGTAATGAGGCATCTCTATACAATCTTGAGATGTTTAATAACAAAAATTCTTGTGACAATTTATTTATTTATTCTGTTATTTAACAGAAATGTTTAAGTCTTACTTTCAAAAAGTGGGATTCCTACAGTACTTTCCTAGAAATGCAACCAGAATAGAACAGGAAGATAAAATTGATGAAAAGCAAAGAGAATAAGCACAGCAAATAAGGAAATCCAGAAACAATAAGCCAATAGTTAGAAGAGGTGGTTACTGAAGAGAAAACTAGCAATGGATATGAAGAAACTTGGGACCAAAAAAAAGACATTAAAAAAAATCCAGAAAAAGAGACAGAAGAGAAATTCTTTATTTCCACTTGTAGCTCATAGAAGCATGGATGCTGTTATCTTGTAATAGTTTTTTGAAAAATCACTGTAAGATCTAGTGATCAATATGTTGTTATATTAAAAGGAAATTTCTTAGAGCTTTTCATGCCAGTAGTTACAGTGGCAGAGAGCCATTCAAGGAATTCTGCAAATTTAACAGTATACATCTGTCTGAGCAGCAGTATCTGGGTCATTGCCAACATCTAAACTCTATTTAATTTCCTAGGTAGATGCTGCCTTTCACACTCACGTTCTAGAATCAGCTAGTCCAAGAAATGTACAAATAAAGGGAATTATATGGGAATAATCTTCAGCTTGTCCCCACATAATTTCTTGTGTCTTTTGGCTTCACAGAGCATATTGTGAATTTACAATAATTCTTCCACAGTGAAGCCCTCAGGGAAAGGCCCACACGGGGAAACCTCCACCTCCCCCATTACATGATCCTTCTGCAATAAACTGAAAAAGAAAGCCTTTCTGAAAGGAGATCTGAAAACAAATTTACTTTGGGATGCTAGTCTTCCTGTCAGAAGCTCTCCCCAGTAGCAATTGTTTCAGCAATCCATGTGCCAGAATGTTATGGCTAGATAATATTTGTTAAAGACATATTACTGCCCTTGTATAAAATATTTATGTTATTCCCATAACATTCTCAATAAGTAGCAAATATATATTTAATGGTCTCCATTGTTTCAGGCCAAAATTTGAACCAAAGTCATGACAACATTTATAATGGACATAATGAGGCAATTATCTTGATCAGGGCAGAACCTGGTAGATACCTATGTGTGCTTTCCCCTTGTTTTCCTTCCCTTTGTAACTATACAGATGGAAGAAACGCAGCTCAGTGGGGTTTTTTTGCCCTTCATCTCAAATATTTTTATTGTAGGCAGAGCAGAATAAAGAAAACTGCCAGTTTAGGATTTTAAGCCTAAAATAGTACAGTTCCTGATGGTTGGAAATATGGTTACCTTAAAACCATGGGCTGCAGGTCACCTGAACTGCTTTTATAAAATGAAAATAATGAGAATTTCAGATGTGTTTGTGCCATTCTACTCCTGTTAATGGTTATTGATGCTCTGACTGCTGAGTTTGTTCCTTTAACATCTAGATACATTCTATCCTCTAGCCGCTGAACAGTCACTACCCTAATTCACATAGGGTGATGAATGGCATGAAACGTGCAGATGATGCTCTGGATCGTTTAGGCTTGTGGTGGCTAGAACAACTGCCTGTGATCCTCTCCAAGCTTATTACAGCTGCATTTTATATATATATATATATAGTCAGAAAAAACAATAATTTCCTACACCGAGCTATATGCAAACCCAGAGCAGATTTTTCCACAAATGAATAAATGCTTCTGTTTTAAGCCACAATGTGTCATAGGGGAGGGAAAGGAAATAATATGACATCCTTTTTGCTGTTAAGCTACTATTATTCAGGCTCTTCATGGAGCTTCTTGGTATTCACATGGTGTAAGAATATCCAGTATTTGATATATGATATTCATTTATCTGAGGTTCTTTAACACTGATATTATATTTGCATGTATCTAAGCAGCAGACACATGTTTTCTGAAATACTTGACCAGGATGACATAATTTACAGAATAAGCTGTGAACAGCACTCCATATTCTAAGTCACCTATGTTTTCTTTATGAAATAAAACATTATTTTTGAGTAGCTAGGTCATTCCGTCTATAAAAAACACAGAAATCAGTGTTTTGTCTGATAGTATTTCTCAATCCCTTCAATCTATTTAGCTTAACAGATGTATGGAGGCACACAGATGGAACCAACTCAATCTTTTTCAAGCTTGATGCTCAAGAAAATAATCAGGACAGCGAGCTGGTGACACTATGCCTTGTCTTCTTTGTAACTGAAACTATTGCAATGGTGATATGGGAAGAAATAGAAAATTATTTTTTAGAAAGCTATGGATTTTCTGTTGGTTATCTAATATCCAACCTATGTCATTCCCAGAAATCAATCCAGTTGAAGAGATGTGGCTGTCCTACCCAAATCTAAGCATCATGCTGCTTTTGTTGAAATTAATGGTTCATCCAAACTGCAGGTGCTGTTAGACCCTGAGCCTGCATGCAGGTGGTGGCTGCTTTCTGTGGTGGAATAAGGTGAGCTGCAATTCAATATAATTTTCTCTCTTCCTCTATCTTTATTTCCTATACTCCAGTTTACACCGAAAGAAGAAACATCAGTAGGGAGGAAAGTCAGTGTGTGCTGTGCATCAGGGCAGCTGACCTGCAGGACCAGTTACAACTGCTCAAGACTGGTAGTCTAAATGCAGTCCAGGAAGAGACATTAATGAATAGAAAGTCCATAGAGGATAATCAATGAAGGTTACTTCTGAAATTTCATCATACTTTTGTAAGGAGTGATGGAATTCAAAATAAATCTGCGATGGTGCGCCTTGGTTTGATGAGCAGCCACCTGTACTGCCAGATGTACAGATCCTCAGGCTCTTCTACCTTTCAAGTCGGTATTCTGCAATCCAGTCAGTCCGACCAGCAGTCAGGGAGCAAACATTCAGCATGGCTCACTCAGGAATTTCAGCTGGGATTTGGACCCTACAGGACTTTCCTTGGGGGAACTTGCCACAGCGTGTTTGTGCTGACACAGAGCTTTGGAAATAAAGTAATTTATGTTACTTTTTGCAAGGTAAAAAGCCTTTAGGTAAAGTAATAAATAAATAAATCCTCTTTGTGAGCAGATCTCACCACTGAAAAGAAAGCAAACAAAAAATCACCCTGTTGTTTTCAAATGATATCAATGGCACATTTTTGATAGCTTCTTCTTTTTTTTCAAGCTTCCAGCTATTTGCAGGATTTTTGATATTTGTGGTTTCCCCTGATCTGAGGATTACTGACTTATCTATGTTGTATTCCTGCCAAGCACCCTTATCCCAGTCTACCCAATATTCAAATACTTTTCTCTATAGCTTTGAAGAGGTAGAGGGAGTTTGTACCAGTATCATTATTGTACCTTTCTATCTCACTTTTGAAAGTCTTCCTTTATTGCTTTCTTTTATCTAATGTCTTGCTGTTGAGCAGAGGGGCAACAATACAAAGCCAAACACATTAGTCATTGAAAGTACCTCCCTCACCCTTCGTCAGAATCGGTTTTGTTTCTTCTGCAGCTGTATATTACACAAAGACATATTCATGAAATCACACACAACTTTGGTTATTTTGAAGGCATGGGGAAAACAAGCAACAGGAGAAAAACAAGTAAAAAATCCAGAAGTAGAAATATCCTCTTTAACCGCTTTCATACTGAAATTAAATTATAGTCTTCAAGAAAATGCTCAGGTTGTCTAAATTGAATATTTGGGAAGTGATATGAGATGCAATGTAAACAAGTATTTTTTTTAGTAATTTTTATGAAAATGCTTACATGCAGTTTTGCCTACTGTGACACTTACTGTATTAATAGATAAACACAGAGGTTGAAATTAGTAGATATAAATCATTCTGACTTGTAAACACAATGGAAAATTGCAGGTTTAGTGTGTAAGTTGAGACCTGTTCTTAAATATAGACTCTTATTTTCCTAGAGGTGAAAAAAAAGATGGGAGAGAATAAGAAAAATTATTTATTTGGGTTGAAGTGAAACAGCAATAATTCAGACTTGCTAGAAAATATGAACACTTCTGCATCTCTAAGTTTATTCTACAAAGAAAATTCCTTCATTTGACCATGGGTTAAGATTTCCAACCTTTGGAGTAAACACTTTAAAAAGCACTGCAATCTTTTTTTATTTTTTCAGTGTCAATGGAAACCAAGTCAGGATTAGTGCTCAGTGGATTTTCTGAAATAAGTGAATCTCATACATAAAGAAACTGCTTGGATCCAGCTCTACTCAAAATGGATATAAATTTCCTTTCTGCCATGGGTTTATGCAGTACCATGCACAATGACTACAACACAATTCAGGCTCAGACTTTGGATGGAATCTCAGGCATATTTCCCATGTGTTAATTATTCCACTTGAAGCTATTCAGAATAAATAAGTAGACATTAGTTTATATTCTGCATAATAATTAATATACAGATTTTAATTATCCTAAGAATTGGGTCTTGAAAATTCAGAGTTACACTGAACATCCTGCCTGGGATCACACAGTTATGGAATACCTTCTATTCCTTAGTGTACTATATTACAAACACAATTAACAATACAGGTAATAGCAATACCAAAACCCAGTAGCAATATATTGATACCCAGTTACCAAATTTCTTCTGGAGATCAATTGTTACTGTCTGGAAAACAATACAAAACAGAAAAGTTCCCAGGGAAGCATTGTTAAGGAATCATTGCGCTTCCACGGTTATGTCAAAAGCAAGCATAGAGATAACAGCACTAACTTAAAAAACTATTAAGCAGGTGCTGAAGCATAAGCACACTGCATAATCCCCAATAAGGCAAAACCCTAAGTCACGCCTGTTTTCTTTCATTCCATATTTTCATCCTGGACAGAAACAAAGTCAACGTTCTCTCTCAGTTCTCCCAGTAAAACCTCCAGGAATCAGGTGTTTCAAACTTATCAGAGGCAATGAGAAAGCATGAGGGTTTAGGGTTGTTGTAAGCAACCGTGATAGGAAATTCACATCTATCATTTCAAACACTTTAGCAAGCATTTAAAACCTTCTCTAACAGTAAGGTAAGATTCACAAATCTGTATCATTTTAGTGTTAAGGGAAGTTCTAATGGCTCTGGTCTTGCAAACAGCACTGTTGTTAACAGCTGCTTTTTCACTTCAGTTTCTGAAGAAGGAAAGAGATCATTATTAATGCCAGTGTGAATTTGTTTTATGTATGGTACAACTAACTAGTTACAAAATAAAAAGTTACAAAAATTGAGAGAGAGAAAAGTCCTAAAATACAGTGTCTAAGTAATGTTATCCTCGTGGTATCAGGCTATATGGGGAATGGGCCTATAAATATTAATGGAAATAAATAAAACAATAGATAGTATTAAATAAACACAGTGTAATGTCAATAAATCAAAAAGAGTAGCACACAAACTGTTTCCAAAATCAAGGAGAACTGATCTAAAGCTTGGAGGCAATGAAGTCAAAGAGAGGTTAATCTGATCATGCAGCAATCCTTATGACCTCTTTATGTTGATAGGATCATTCCTCTTAAGCGGAATTAAAACTTATGAAGGAATAAATATACTAAATTGTGCTGAGATGAAAATGCTTATCAAATAATATATTGCTGAAAAGAGCTGTGCTCTGAAGGCTGGCCATGAGACAGCACTTGCCATCACTGCTCACCATCTGCTTCTGAAGGCAAGGTGCTGATTTTGAATAACCTGCTTCTGCAGGAATCTGTTGATTTGCCCTATGTTGCTTCATCACTTCAGCAGTCTTCTGTCCTCTCAAGTATTCAGCAGACTACCATGAGGCACCTATGTTTTAGACTTGCTTCGACTAAAAATAATATTAATGAAATATCAGTCAGCTTCCATTCATTACTTGTCTAATTTTGCCAGACTGAAATAAGTAAGTGCTATTATATTTTTTGTATCACAATTCATACACAGACCTGGATGTTTCAAGAAAAATTTAAACTAAGGTGCTGATCATTTCACATTTTGAAAGAAATCCAACAAGTCCAGAACTTCTGATACAGATATACATAGTATTGTGTGTAGTGTGTATAAACACTGAAATAAGGTTAAAAAGCTCAATTAACTTTCATATTATGAATCATTGGAAAGTTGAAAGACATTTTTACAAGGACAGCAAATGGACTGAATAAAAGGGAAAATAAATTTAATGAAGATGCTTAAGAAAATATTTTTCTTTAATTACAGAGTATTACCGTTAACAACGTTCACTTCAAGCTTTTACCTCATTGCAATTGTGTCTTACTTTGGACACAAGTAATCAAATTGCCTCAGCATAATTTAATTCTTTTGGGCGTAATAAGCTTAATGCTTTATATAGCAGTGCTAAACCTAACAACTGTACAGGTCTTGTAAATGCAAAGAGCAATTCGTCATTGTATAACCCTTGGTGCCCAATTACCCCAGTTTAGACAGAGCCAGAAAGTACTTCAAGCAAGATTTCAGAGGTGTCAGCACCTGCCACAACACAAAACTATTTGTGCAATAGAACTTTCCAGCTGCTAAAGGTGTATTTACAAAGTGTGGGTGGTTTTTTCTCCATTTTGCAAGACTCCAAATTATAGCACAACATGCAATGCACTCTACACACACTGTATGCTCAGATGCAGTTTCAGAAATATTTTAATTAAAATGAGTTATCAATTACTTGAAAATAATTGCCCTCAAACATTTCCTTATGCTCTTCCCAGCTGTGAAAATTTCTGAGTAATAATGCTTTCTGTGAGCAAGATGGGGGACTCTTTTTATTGTGATGCTGAAGGCTATGCCTGTAGTTGGTATGTGGCATATAAAAAGACAAAGTATCAGTAGGTCTGATTATCTTTCTTTTTTTAAACCTGAGGTGACTTCTGAGTATATAGACAAATCTCCTGTAAAAAAAGCAGCCAACCTTCTATTTAAAATATAGAAAAATATTTTATATAAAATATATTTTGTAAGTCTTGTTTAACCATAAGGATCAATATTTGCATTGATATCATATGATTAAATTAGCTATTTCTTTTGGAGTATAGCTATTAATATTAAGATACATTCACAATATCTTCTATATCCAAATTTCCTTTTCTAAAAGGTTTTCCCAAATTTCCTTAAATTGAGAGTTACTTCACCTTTTCTACTATAAAATATCAGTTCTGGAAGAACTATTTAAAATATCAATTAAAAAAACCTTGCTTCTTATGCTAGGTGTAGACATAGTACTTGCATTATTAGAAATAAAGGTACAATATCTATTGCAGTTCACCTTTTGTGGTATTTGCTGTTGGCTTTTTTTTAAATTAAAAAATGCCTTCAAAACCAAAACAAAACAACAAAAAAACCCCCAAACAAACCAAAATAGGTTGCTTTCTTTGTCTTATACAAGAGAAAATACCAGAGTTCTGAACAGACCTCAGTATTTCAGGACTTGGTGCCATAATGTATTCATATAATTTTGTGTGTGTGTGAATTATTCTGCAGAAATGTGAAACTCGTTTGTATGTCATGGTTATGAAACTTGCTGAACTGACATTTGAAAAATACATGTGGCTCACTGTCTTCAGTTTGGGGAAAACTTCTGGATTCCTGCAGCTCACAAAAGAAGAAACCTGTGGAGACCCTTTGATTTGCCTGGGTGGTGTGACCAATTTCAGCCACTTCCCATCTCCAAGCGAGACACCACTTGTCTCTCCTCTGTTGCTTTTGCAACCATTGGGCACTGAATTCAACATGCAGGAGAAATATTGAGCTTGAAGGTTCTTCCAGGGAGAGGAGCAGAGAAATGGATCCCTCTTTGCATTATACACTAGGGGAGATACTGAATGAAGGCATGAACCAAAAGGTAGTCCTAAGGCCACTGTAAGGGTGTAAGGATAATGTCATCTATAAGGGTGTCAGCTCTTTTGAGGATTAAGGTAAAAGAAGTAAAGGCTTGCACCATAATGAAAAATTACCTCTTCTTCAAAGAGGCACCGTCCCACTTTAGCAGTCATAATACCTCTGTATTTCATCTGCATAGATTTGCATGTCAAACAAATGCTTCTGATTATTCTATGACTCCAGTTTTCTTAACTGCTTTACTTAGCAAAGAAGAGTGGAAAATTTTTTTTAAAAATGGGAATATAAATAGTCATTCCTCTATTCAACTTGACACATATGTTCATTCTATCATTTTCACCAAAACAAGGGAAACCAAAGATTTGGGGGAAAAAATGAAAAGAGGAAGAATAGTGAGGTAAAGTGTTTCCTGGACTTCATAAGACTTCTTTATTCTCAGAATTTCATTGTCTTTTTCACACAGAAGCTACATTGGCAGTGCTGACAAGTCCACTAAGTTCAGGTTTACTTCCCTTTTCCCTTTACCATGATAAAAACTGTTACAAGAATAGCAAAGATATTGCAGTCCCGTAGCTTCACACGAAATTGAACCAATATTTAGTGTGTAAAAAATGAAAAGTCGACAGTGCACTTTTAAATTGTAGTTTTTTCTTAACTTTGAAAAGATCTGTACTTTTGCTTCACAAGAGGTTCATGAAGGCTTTTTTTTTTTTTTTTTTTAAATTTT
>VYZT01031467.1:32063-45867 GCA_013400735.1 Pomatostomus ruficeps
TTTTTTTTTTTGTGCAGCAAGATGAAAAAGCTATTTAGAAAGATGGGCAAACACGGAAAATTAAGATCCAAACCTTAGATTCAAACACTCACCAGACATGAAAACATCTGTATGTCTACTGGCTCTGGCCTAAAATCTCACACCAAAAAACCTGGTGAGTTTTTTGGCTAAGGCCTCTCTGTATTTAATAATCTTTATTATAGGTTTGAGAATCTAAATTATTAACCTTTTTTCTTACCAGGAGATCTTTCTAGAGTTGTGAATGAAAACAATGCCTCCATTCAGGAATACTGATCCTATATACACTTATCTTTGATGAAGAAAAAAGAACCATAATTTTAAAAAACCAACACCCACATGTGCATTTCCACCCTAGATGGGGATGAGTTTCAAAATACTCTCAGGAGTTTCTCCAGCAGATGTAATGTCTTAATGAGCATGTCATTTAACTTGGCCATCATGTCTGGGAATACATAAAACAGAAAACATTATTTCTTTAACCACCACCCGAGAACATTCTGTATTTCCTACAAAACAATAGAAAGAGCAGGTAAATTCTCTCCTTCTCATCTGTGTCTAAAACAGTTGGAGGTAGTTGACCTGCAGGGCTGGCAGGGAGATGACTGGACAGCTGTAACTATCCTGTTAGCATTGAGAAAGCTGGACCCTAAAGCAAAAGAGTCAGCATATAAACTAAAGGAACTTTATTTGATCATTTTATTTAGAAGCAGAAAGGGCTGGTTATAGACTAGATTAAAAATAAGATATCTATGATAACTTTAAATACATTTACAACAGGAAGAGTCTCCTGTAAAATGGATTGAAATGCAGAGAGGAAAATGAACAATAGTAGTTTTGGCAACCTGTACCTTGAACCTTATTTTAGGGATTATTCAATGATTTACACAACACAGGTGTGTATGTACATCACCTATGGGTTTTCTGTACAGGCTTTTCACTGAATGAATACTGTCAAATATGATATTCTGGCCTTTATTCCATCCTTCTCTGTTGTTCCTGTGACTGGAAAAATGGGAGGGATGGACAGCTCCCCAGCATCTTGCTGTAATCATCACTCCTAAAGAGAAAGCAGCTCCCTGCAGATCAGAAGTATTCACTCCTCAGGTGCTTTCCCACAAAATCCTTCAGACAGGAGCTTAACGTAAGCCCTTAAAGGGATCAGATTGTGCTCCTGGGGAGTAGTTGCTTTTGTGTTCACTTCTTTTTCTGAGAAAAGGATCAGCAAAACATCTGCTGTAGGATATGAAGTAGTTAGAAAAAAGAGGCTTTTGAAAGGCCTAAAGAAGAATGAGGGAGAGGATGAAACCTAGAAAATTGGTCAGCAGCATTAATATCCTACTTGAATGTAGTTTTGTAAACTACCAAAGATACTTCTGTCATATCTACCATTGTGTTGTGGTTTGACCCTGGCTAAGTGCCAGGCACCCACAGCAGCCACTCACTTGTTCCCTTCCCTGCCACAGCTGGGCAGAGGAGGGAAGGAGAGGGGAGAAGAAAAAAAAAAGAAAGAATTAACACAAGGATCCATGAGCTGAGATAAGGAACTGGGAGAAAACGCTCCAAGGACAAAGCAGGCTCAACTTAAGTTGCAAAGTGAAATTTCTTACTACCACAGTTAGAAGGAGGATATGAGAAGTAAACCTAAACCTTTAAAAGACACCATTCTTTTCCCTCCCCACCCCTCCCTCCCACCAGCAGTGCAAGGGGGCAGGGTGGGGGGGACTCAGGTCAGTCCATTTCCAGGATCTTCTTCCCCAGCTTACGGAGAGGAGTTTTTTTTCCTCTGCTTTTGCCATGGGGTCCCTCCCACGAGAGACAGTTCTCTGTGATCCTCTATGGTGTGGGTTTTACTCATCCATGGGATGCAGTCCTTCAAGGACAAACTGCTCCANTAGGTGGATCTCTCTGCATCCCCTGTGGATCCCATGGACTGCAGGGGGGACACCCTGCCTCACCATGGGCTCACCACGGCCTGCAGAGGAATCGCAGCTCCAGCGCCTGGATCACCTCCTCCCCCTCCTTCTCCACTGACCTTGGTGTCTCCATGTTGTTTTCCCTCACATGTTCTCACATCCTCCTCCTTCTCTAACTAAAGGCAGCTGCGTGCACACTTTGTTTTGATTTTTCCTTAAATATGTCATCACAGAGGCGTAACCAACCTTTCTAATTGGCCTAGGCTTGGTCAATGGCATGTCCATCATCTTCAGAGCCATCCGAGATTGGCTGTGCCGGAAATGGTGAAGAATTCCAGAAGCTTCTCACAGGAGCCATCTTTATGACCCCTTCCCCACTACTAAAACCACAATACCTTGTTACATACAAAAATATAATAAATTGTAGCTTACTGCAAACAAGACAGTAAAAGTTCTAGCATTTACAGTTGTTTGAGGAACCTTAAATCTTCCTTCTTTTGTAATTCTTGAGAGATCAGAATAAACATAGAGTGCTATGAAATAAGATTGTCCAAGATCATGTGATTGAAGACAGTATACTAATAGGTAGATACCCGTTAAAAATGCAGCAAAACACTACTGGTATCTTTTACTGCACTATAGAGTTTGTCCTCAAGACTCAATAGTGTGTAGCAGTTTACACTAAGCTGTCCTATCTTCATATTTTTCAGTTCTATGACTTATAATGTGTAAGACAGTCCTCAAGATGCCAGCTGTAAGATGCTTTGGCTATGGAGAAAATTTGAAACTGTGCTGTAGTTTTACACATTTTTCATCTTCTGACATAAAATGTTAAAGAGCCTGATAGGGCAGCCAAGAAAGTAATTTCCATGAACTATACCTACATTATCATATATGTTTAAATAATACACAGGAAAAAATAATAAAGGAACATTGTTTAGGATATAAAAGCAGCTGTTGAAATATAGGTCTCATAGATTATAAAAGCAACACCCTGGCTCTGCAACAAGTTCTGGGTTCCACAATTACCTATTGCTACTAAGGTTTGATTGCTCAGCCTTAGAAATTCCAGTAAAAATACATGAAAAAGTGATTGAGAAAGAGATTGAGAATTTTTTGAAAGTTTTGTGACAGTAGTCACTGATGCCTGGACTGTTTCCAGTAACAACTGCCCTGAGGTAAAAGCACAATCAGCAGCTATGAAGTCCAAAAATGAAAAATTAGTTTGGCATAGAAATCAGTAATTTTGAGGAAAGGAGCCAACTGAAGACTACTTCATACATCTGACGTCTGGTGAATAGCTTCTCTGTACAGCATCGAAGATATTGTAGGAAAAGATTTGAATCAAACTGGAAACAAGTAGCTTAAAACAACCCTTCTGGGGACTGGGAAAGATTCTGTGTTGATAACAATATGGAAAAGATAAAGTATGAGGCTCCTGGGAAAAATGTGAACCACAAAATAGGCATGACTTGTGATATGACTGAAGTATATATGACTGAAGTATAACCCTAAGTATTGTTTTCCAAAACCTTAGTTTGCAGGTAAGCTAAAGTCACATTTCTCTTTGAAATGAAAACAAGTGAGATAATTCATATATAATTCATTTCATGAAAAGTAAAAAAATGTTCTTTTTCATTTTCTAGAAATACTAATATTAATCTGTCGATTCTTAAGCCATTTTCAGTGAGAGTGAGAAACTTGGAACTGGGATTACAACATTAAAGCAGGTCTGAATAATTATTTAATACAAGGCTTTGTCTAGTGTTAGATGAAAGAAGGTTGTGAATAAACTAATGTTCTTTAAGCCCTAATGGGATTAAGGCAGCAACATGACGCAATTTGATTATTCTTTTCAATAAGAAGCCGAAAGCATTTGGTTTCCACTGCCATAAAAGAATCACTCTTTTCTAAGCATTTTTTGTTTTGATTGGATATCCAATATAACATTATGTGGATCAGCTTAAAGGCAGTTATGTTTGATTATTTTTCTCTCTTTGTTTATTATGTTCCTACTATTATTTTAAATAAAAGATCTCTGCAATTCTAAGACTAACAGATTCAAAAGCTGTAATTAACAAACTCTAGACAGGGGCAACTCTAAATGTATACAAATACAAAAGAAGTCTTGAGCCAAATCTGAGCATGATGAGTAAATTATTCTAAGAACCATTACTTAAGTATCATCAGCAATGCCAGGAGCAAATTATAAATTGGAAACATGACTTTATATTTTCCCAGCTGCAGGCTCTGAAAATTTGCACTGCCTGACTTGCTTTTAATTGTGAGCTCTTAAATCTCTGTTAGAGAACCTTTGACCTCAGGCACAACACTAAGCCCACAATTCCCTTTTGTAAGTCCTGTGCCATACAGGGTTTGTGTTGCCTCTGCCACCACACTGCAAGAGGGGATGCACCTACCAAATGAGTCTGCAAGGCTCCTTTGGCCTTTAGCAGGAGCAAGTTCTCTGCCCTTTTTCATTCCAGGTCTTTCTCCAGCTCAGCCTCTGATTTCAGTCTTTTAACCAAATGCTCACACATTTTCTTGACCGGAGAGCTCGCCATGAAAATGTCTGCTTTGCTCATCAGTGGGCTCTGAGCATTTGCACATCAACATTCCCCTGCATGTTTGTACTGGGTAGGTGCTAATGTTCATCTCAGAAGTCCACCCATCTGCAAAAATAGCAAGTGTTATTTCTATTTTGCCAGATTACAATTCAGTGGCTTCATATATACAAGAAATAAAAAAAATCAAAACAGAACAATGGTGTGGGAAACAGCCTTGTTCAGGCATTCCCCAAATCCACAGCCTCTGTACAGGTTGAAGGAACTCCAGATATGTCTGAAGTGCAAGCATTTTCTAGTGGCAAAGAAATAAGGAATTTTGCCTTGGGACATTGCAGTATAAAGGGCCAGGTCAAAAGATTCAGAGAGCAGAGCTTTTTGCTACTTTCAAGTTGTCAGGTTTAGTTTGTGCTAAAAGACACTCTGGTCCCCGGTGGAAGGTAAGAAGCTGCTTAGACCTCACAGAGAAAAGAATCTACCCTTCACTGAGGTTTATGAGATATTTCCTGCAATCAGAATCCTTCATAGTCCAGAAACCTTGTTTACCTGCCTTAGCTCCCAGGGAAGCTCCTTGTGCTGGGGACTCCATTGGCTTCCTGAGGGGGAAAGTCAGACCTCTCCCTTCATATGCCAGAAGCCTATTGAGGGAATTCTTCCTTCACCTCTCCAATTACTCCCAGTTTTACCAGACTTGGTGAGTCAGAGCAGCTTTTGTCAAAACAGTTTTGGGGGGCAGAGTGGTTATTATTTTTGCTTTAAAATTTATACTTGAGTGGATGTATAGTGAGCAGAAATTGTTAATCTTTCAAGGCAGATTTGCATTCAGTGACACCATGTTGAATCTGAGGTCTGCTATATTGCAGCAAAGCACTTTTCTTTTGGTATTGACATTTCAATTTGACATCCTTGATAGGCTCTAAAATGTCTCTAAAAGGGTGGCTGACACCACCACCCCCCTTTCCATTTTGTACACCCCTGCCACTGTACAGTGTGCATTTGGCTGGATATATTTCAGACCAAAGCAGTCTAGTAATGCTTTAAGTGTTGCTCTTGAGTTCTGCTCATCCCTCTAATTTAGACAGGGGTTGTTCCCTTACCATTTTTGGCAGAGTTAACTACTCATGCACATCAGCCCAGAAGTGAAAATTTCTGCCATTTCTTGACCTTTATACCACAGAGATATTAAACTACTTGATAGACAAGACCTTTCCATATTTGTTAATCAGAAAAAATGACGGAAATCCAACCACAACTGAAGAGTCATGTTTTTATTCTAACACCAGGTATTCACTGACACAACCAAATGGTGAAATATAGATCTGAAACTACATCAATTGCTCCTGAAGGTGCCAAAATCTTCAGTGTAATTTCTCCACCCACTATATTTTTCTGTAGTCCTCTGTTTTAAGAGGCTTTTTGTCTCCACACAGAGACACTAATGAATAATTTCCCTTCACAACTAACCTCATATCTAACAAAAAAAAAAAAAAAAAAAAGGGAAAAATTTTTAAAATTGAATAACTGGAGTGTTAGCTGTTATGCTGCCATGGTTTAACCCCAGCCAGTAACTGAGTACCATGCAGATGTTTGCTCACCAACCCCCACCCATGGTGGGATAGGAAGGAGAATCAGAAAAAAGGTAATACCTGTGGGTTGAGATAAGAACAGTTTAATAATTGAAATAAAATAGCATATAATGATAATACAAGAGTAATAATAGTAATGCAAGGGGAGACAACAATTAAAGAGAGAGGAATAAAACCCAAGGAAGATAAGTGATGCACAATACAATTGCTCACCACTTGCTGATCAATGCCCAGCTCATCCCTGAGCAGCTATCAGCCCCTCTAAGCCAACTTCTCCCAATTTATATCCTGGGAATGATGTTCTATGGTATAGAACATCCCTTTGGCTGGTTTGAGCCAGCTGTCCTTGCTATGGTCCCTCCCAGCTTCTTATGCACCTGCCTAACAGCAGAGCATGAGACACGGAAAGGCCTTGACTACAGGCACTGTTTAGCAACTAAATGTGAGTGTGGTATCAACATTATCCTCATACTGAATGAACAAAGCACAACACGGTAGTACCAGATACTTGGAAGAAAATTGACTCTATCCCAGCTGAAACCAGGACAAGTTTATACAAAAATGAGAAGCAAACAAGGAAACATGACTTCTCAAAATGTCATAGTGACATAAGTTCCATAGAGGGCTTTAAATCAGGTCACAGTTGCAGATAGACAAAGTGTACATTGTGCTGATGAGACTGTCAGTTCCCTGTCCAAGGGAGCCTCCCTCTTAAGAGCATCTGATCACTTCCATGCAAGAGCAATCCCATTGAGGTAAGAGGAATATATGATTGTCAAGCTTAGCTCAGCTTATTAAAATGTCAAAGAACAGGGCAACACCCACTTTTACTCCATGACTGCTTTCTTCAGGCATCTCAAATCAAAAGCATTCTTTTAGTGCTGACTAATATCAGGAAAACATATATGATACGCCTATAAACTGTGCAAAATTGAGCTCCATTTCTAACTGTGGAAAAAGAAAGAAATCTAAAGAATAATAGAGAAAATCATGGTACAACACCACTGAAGAAAGTTATAACCAATGATGAAATTGTATTTCTTATAATCACAGCTGAATACTTGAGTCTTTGAATACCATGCTGCTTATCAAACATAATGCATATTTCTGCTTTTCATAGTAGGAAGCAGCCAAAGGAAAAAAAATCAGTCTAGAAGGAGATAAAACATCTGTTACATTAACTACTTAGCTGGGGGAATAAATTTTCACATGTTTTAAAAAACCAGTCAGGGTGTATAAGCACATATATAATATACCATATTCTCTACAGTCTAGAATGCAATTTAATATTAATAACTAAGAAATGGAGTTGAGCTCTTCTATGAACAAGTGAGCATACTATACATAACACTAATTTTAAAAACTTATTTAAATGAGTAAAGGACTATTTTCAGACACTCTCTCTTTGTTTATTTTTCTCTCTCTTCTTGTTAAAGAAGTGCAACATTTTTCCATGTTGCAAAATATTATCATGATATTGGTGAAAAATTTATTTTCAATTGTGTTTTATATGATATATTCAACATGGAGGGCATGTACACCTGAGGCATTCAGAGTGGGAGGGATTGTGAAGATCCATGAAATTTCTGTTAAGTATGTGAGGCTGAAGAAAGAGAAAAAAGAGAAGGCTGAGTATGAAATTACCTATGTATGTTTACTGGATGAATACTTATTTATCTAGAGTGACATATATGGCAAATATTGCAGCATTATCCCTCTGGTCTTGATAATTGCAGTGGAGTTGCTTGGGATACCTAACAAAGCAGATGAAATGCTGGCCTTAGTGTCTGCTGAGCAATAGTTATACACAGAAAAATTTATGATGTGCTAGGAACTAGCACTCTACTTATTTTTTTCTGACAATTCACACAGGCTTGATCAAATGAAGAGCTTGAAGGGGGCCACTTAAATATGAGGATGGATTTCATAGAGATCTCTTTTTGTATTGTTTAAACTCAGACACATCAGAAGAGTGGATTTGTACATGACTGACTGTTACTGTCTGGGACTATCAGAATCCCCTGTAGACCGCTCATCTTGCTATTGTCTTTGTTCAAGGCTGCATAGAGGTATTTTACCCTTAGAGATGGCTAGGAAATGGTTAAGCATTTTCTAGTGTGGGTTTTTTGGCAGGAAGATAAAGGTCTTTAAATTTTTTTTTTTAATTTTCCTGTCTTTCTTTTAACTTTCACTATGCAAGAAGATTTTGTATGCTTTTTGATTAAATAAGTAAACTAAATAGTTTAACATCTCTTTAACAATTGAAATAGCTACAGCAAATAAAGGTATACAATTCCAGAAAACTCAGACGGATTTTCTTAGACTATAACCACTTCAGAGAAGCAAATCTCTTCCTCTCCTCATTACCAGCCTGTAATGGTGCTTCCTCTACTGCAGTTAAATACATCATCAAAGCCACAACACTCAGGTTTCATTGGAACAAATTATAACTGAAAGCAATTTATTATGCTTTCTAGCCTCCCACGTGAGACCCTTTTATATCTGTGCCATTAAAATAAAGTATCAATAATTTAGAGAAAGCAGTGCATGTCCCCAAGGACTGTATGTGTATGTAGAATCATAGAATACCAGGATGGAAGGTGACCTCACTGGTCATCTGGTCCAACCTTTCTCAGCAAACAGAAACCTGTGGGTAAGAAGTTGGTATAGTCACCCTGGCATTCTGTAATGGCTTTCTTGTTTTCTCTGTGCTACAGTAAAAACCCTCTGCAGCACCACTGCAGTCAGGATTGCCAGCAGGGTTAGTGAACTCTAGCAGTATCTCTTGACTGTGATGAAAGCTGAGGGCTCATCTTTATCTATAAAACAGGTGTTACAGGAAAGAGTGGTACACATTCTTACACAGTGTTTGCACGTTTTGTGGATGAATGCAGAGCTCATTCTTCCCTGTTCATCCCCATCTGCCAGCTGACATGACAGCTGAAAAAAACATAGAAGGGGTTGTGTTATCTGTGTGTCTGTCAGTGTTGTGCTGTACTGTTTATGCACTGAAAACAGAAGTGAAATATAACCTGTTTCTTATTTTAAAGCAATTGTTAGACAGATTTTCCTGGCAACTCAAAATTAATACTGAATTAGAAAATAAAAACATTCTGGAGTTATTCTTGATTCATCCAAAAGTCTGGCAAAGCTCTTTACTGAAAAAAATAATAGAAGATTTTTGAGCAGCTGATGAAATCAAATGTTGTGACACAAAAAAGAAAGCCGTAAGTTTTGTCTTTTTAAAATTCTTCCTCACCTAACCGCTAAAAATGCTAAAAAACAGTGTATTAAAGATTTCATTACATATGTTTGTCCTAAATGCAAACATTTGAAGTTCCTGAAGATATGCAAATATACAATGATCCAATTAAGGCAGCCAGAACTTCAAAAACCTCACATGTTTCCTGACCATCACAAAATATTAGCTTTTATTAGGGACATGGCTTAGTGGTGGACTTGGTGGTGCTGTGTTAACAGCTGGACACAATGATCTTAAAGATCTTTTTCAGCCTAAATGATTCTTTGCTTATATAAGAATTCTCACAGCAAAATTTCATAGAATTCCAGTTTCCTTCCATATTACAATACACAATGATGGCCTTGCCTTGGCCACAGAGGGATTCCAGGAAGCCCATCTGTATGCACCACTCTATAGCGTGAACATAATGCTATTCCTCCAGAAAGGTAGTGTTGAACTGTAGTACCAATTGTAACTGTTTGCAAAGGAATGATTGACTTTTCTGTATGCACAGAGCAAGGAAGAGCTGTTCCTGTATCTCTCCAGGTGACCTGGGTGCACTTCTGGGTGATCTGCAAGTGGTGCAGACCTGGGCTGCTCTGAGATAGGAATTATTAGGTACGTCTCCAGTTTGGTGAGGAAGAGGTCTTACTACTTTTCTAAGAAAATTGCCTGAGCCTTTAAGAATTGAGGATGGTAAGGTGGCTACATGATACACATCATGGATGTGTAACAGAAAGGCTGGGGGTCTTCTGCTCCTTTTGGGAGTTGTCCCCAGTTGAGAAAGGGAGCAGATAAGCATAGGGATGCAAAAGTGTGGATTTCTGGTCTAGATATATGAACTCTATTTGAAATCTTGAGAGATGCCACCAGCAGGAGGGAGCTCCTGTCCATGAGTACTCATGTTGTAACATGATAGACAGTTCCCACTGCAGCCTGATAAACTGAAACTGGCTAAGAAAACCTCTCTGCTCTTATGACTTAAAGCTGAATTTCCAGTTGAAGAAGTGTTTCTTTGTATTGTGAGGAGGCTTTGCTCTATGTAATAAAAATTACTGTATTTTATGGAATATTAATTTTGATTATAAAATGTTAAATTATAGAAATAGTCTTCCCTCAACAAGAGCAATGTATGCATCTACAACCTGGAAATTATGCAAATCGCATAAATGTAAATATCACATGAGACATTTCTTTCTAAATAGAAAAAATATTTGATCATACTACTAGAGGGTAATGTGCTAAGAGTTGTGAGAATAGTATTGTTACTTGTCTTGTGACAAGTCTGTTCTTACTGGAGGAGGTTATAAAGAATACATATTTCATCCACATACCACAAACTATCTACATTTCAGCAGATGTTTTCTCACAGCAGAAATATTGGAAACAAAAAGTTAGTCTTCATAACCACAAGATATGAATCACGCTACTGTAACATGGAAACCAAGATGATGCACATTCAGAAATAACAAATAAAAGCAAAGATAGTGGTCTATTGTGATAGCTATAATTCTTAATAATTTCTACTGGAAATCTTGTTTGCTTTATGAATATATTAAATTCTATACTTTACTTATTAATGAGACAGATTAAATTCTTCCCTCTCTGAGTAGTTTTACTTTATATTTAGACTCTTATTTTAAATTATATCTCACTGAGTTTTATGGGCATGAGAGGCTACTTGCACTTAAATTTTACAAGAATTAAAAGTAGAATCGATTTTCATTTCTTGAATCCTTCCATCACTTTTTTTGCCACACCATTCTCTAGATTATCATTCTTTCCTTCCTTAGAACTACAGTTTTGTCATTTCAAGACTAAGGAGTCATGGCCTGCTTCTATTCTGACCAACTGGTGCCCATGAATTAAAAAATAATAATTAAAACATGGACGTTTCTGGACATCTTTACTTTTACATAAGGTTTATTGTGTCCCAGCTGCTATTTCTGCAAATGGATGTAACCTTGTGGGCAGATGTCTAACCCAGGTCCAACCCAGCTGTGTCTGCTCTGCTCTACGACATGAGCAGCAAAGGTAGCACCAGGATCAGTGCAGTGTGGTTTGCTGGAGAGATGCTGGGTCAGCCTTTACTGTCCTGTGACACGTGGCTCTCCCAGCAGGTGTAGAGCTGGCTCCAGCACAGCTCTGCTGGGGGCACTGCACCTCACTCTAAAAGTTCTCCACTTCCTTTGTTCTTGCACTGTGTTTAACACTTCCCTTTCTTCCCCTTCACTGATGCGCTTGTTGTCCTCGAACACGCCGTACTTTTTCTCAATACTCCTAGTAGTTACCCAATATTAGCATTGTTTTAATTTCATCATACAGTCTGTGTTGTAACTGTGGTGTAGATGGGTGAGGAGAGAGGAGAGAGACCAGGCACTCAAGGGAGATGAATCTCAAACTTGGCATAAGTTTGGTGCATCCTGACCTACTTGGGGTTATCATCCTACCTCCCACAGGCAGCTAAACTCTAACATGTCTGAATGTGCTACAGACATTTGTGTAAGTCTGGAAAAGACATATCAGCCTGTCACAGAAAGTAAATGTATAGATGTTAAAAACCCCCAAATATATTCATTTTGGTAGCAGTCAGACAGGATTCATGCAAATAAAATTCATTCATCCTATCAGAATTATTAGAAAAAGCTCTGCTCTGGATCTATACTCTGATCACAAATTTTGAGATTTTGGCCTGTGAAATAGAGGGCAGTTTGGCAGAATGAAGAATATGTTTATCCCCCTTTTCCCAGCTCTTCTTAAACAACTCTGAATTATCTTTCTTTTAAAGACTTAGGATGACATAATAAACATGCATGTATTTAACAAAATCCTAATTGAAATTTTTAAAATTAAATTAATACTAATATCCTTTATTGTTCTTCCATACTGCAGGGCAGAAACCAAGCAAATAAATAAAACTGAATGCAACTGAACTCTGCCTTCAGCTAAAGTTGAGATTATTAATGCATGCAGACAGGTCAAATACTGTTGTGGTTTCACATCAGTTTCTTCTGTTTTACTTCCAGATTTTTGAGAGCTTCCCCTAGGTAAGGAAGACATCTGTTTATGTCTGAAAACAATAGATATGCTCAAGCTGGAATGTGGAGGAGGTTTCTCTTCACAAAATAAGCACAGCACTTTCCTGGCAGGCTTGCCAGAGGGCACAACATAACTAAGAATATGAACTGCTCCACTTACCATCTCTATACAAACACAAGGTTTTTCTCCAAACATGCCCTTGATGATACCGGAGAATGCATCTGAAGCTAACACAGGAATATTCCCATTTATTTTCTGACACTGGGATAAACCTATCTATCCAACTCATAAAAAGGGGCTACTTCCAGCTTAGTATCATCCAGATTATTATGGTGCAAAAAACCAATAATAATAAAGAGGCAATGTGCCATATCAGCAATAAACTTATGCATGAACAGAGCAAAATACTGGCCAACCTATAGCAGAAGAGCTTCTGTCCTCATTTTTCATGAAATTAGTGTTTAACTTTAAATCTCTACAATTATTCATGCAATTAAAGATGTAGTCTATAGAAATAAAATCTTATCTACATCAACATGTTTTAAAAAAAATGGCTAAGTTTTAAAGAATCAATCATAAAAAAGTTACATGTACACTACTAGCAAGAGATCAGTTAGAGATAATTCCTTGGCAATGATATTTCCTTCACATTATGGTAAGAATAGAAAAACATATTCTAGAGCATTCAGTAAGTTAACTTATTCTATAATTAATAAAGAAACATGAGTCACTTTCTGGGAACAGCATTAAAGGAGCTTTGGGACATAGTATTTGAAGAAAGAGAATTCAGGAAGTCCCGTGATAGTGTGGAGCTGCATTTCTTAATCATCCAGGAAAGTGATTTTAAGGGGAGGGGAGTTGTTAATTTCTTTTAGTAAAAATGAATCACCGAAGTGCTGGAATCTGACAATCAAAATGAAACCTCACCAAATTATACAAGTAACTAACAATATAGTTCTGAGACATAAGGAAACCACAGGTTTCTGGCAACTGTTTTCTCAAGAAAACCTGGAGCAGTTAGAGAAGATATAAAGCACAGAGCAATTAGACTGTTTCCTCTTTTTTACCATTGAAGACTTAACAGTTTAGCAGATGATTCTGGTAAGAATATTACCACTTTTCTATTCATGAGTGTTTTAATGCATATTGACATACATTTACATGAGTTTACATACACATTTCTTTAAGATTTCAAATAACACAGTTGTTGAGAAACCAGGAGTGAATAGAATTCATTTTAATTCATATGCTTATTTCAGATGCAGCTTCAGCAAAAGGTTGGGGTAGCAGTCCCTGCTTCCAGGAATGGTTTTGATTTTTTTCACCGATGATCTCATATAAATGCATACATCAACATGATCTAATATAAATGCATACATGGCATTGCAGTTGTGTCCCCTAGCAGGTGTGTTGGTTATGGCTGGGATGGAGTTAACTTTC